>PVLA01014275.1:0-31528 GCA_004027455.1 Hydrochoerus hydrochaeris | reverse complement strand
AATAGCATCCAAATGAATGAAATACCTAGGAATCAATCTAACAAAGGAGGTAAAAGATCTCTACATTGAAAACTACAGTATTTGGAAAAAGGAGACTGAAGAGTGTATCGGAAAATGCAAAGATATCTCATGCTCTTGGGTCAGAAAAACCAATTATAATGAAAATGGCCATACTTCCAAAACTGTTGTACAGATTTCATACAATTCTGATCAAAATTCCAACAGCGTATCTCACAGACTTAGAGAAAAAAATCCTAAAATTCATTTGAAACCAGAAGAGACTAGAACAGCAAAGGAAATTCTGGGCAACAAGGGCAAAGTAGAGAGTATTACAATCCCAGACTTAAAATTATACAACAAAGCTGAGATAAAAACAGTGTGATGCTGGCCAAAACACAGATCCAAGGATCAATGGAGATTAGAAGATGCAGAACAATTGCTGACATACTTAGCCAACTTACCACTGAAAAACGTGCCAAACATATTCACTGGAAGAAAGATAGCCGCTTTAATAAACTGTGCTGGTCCCAGCTATTCCCCTTCTGGGTATTTTCCCACAAGAATTGAAAACATCATACCACAGCAATATTTCTTCATCTATATTTATAGGAGCACAATTTGTAATAGCTAAATCTTGGAAGTAACCCAAATACCCATCAACCACTGAGTAGATAAAAAAAAGATGTGGTATTTTTATACAATAGAGTACTACTCAGCTATAAAGGAGGATAAACAAGACTTTTATAGGGAAATGGATGCAACTGAGACCATACTCATCAGTGAAATAAATCAGACTGACATGTGTAAACATCAAATTGTCTCCTTAGTGTAAAAAACTGAAAGAATAAATAAGACCCAAAATATACAATAGATTTTGTGAAAATGTAAAAACTGTTCAAAAGGAAAGAGCAACTAGGATGGGGGAAAGGAGTGAAAAAGAAAGGAAAAGATTACACCCACACAATAATCATACTGATCTGTTAGTTCATCAAAAGAACCATTTGTGCTTTCACTGTTCATTTTTTTCATGCTTGTATCTTGTAATCTGAACAATTACTTTGAAGATAACAGTATGCAATATATTAACCATTGTTCATCTCCTATTATGTTGATTTGCAATTCTGTACAATTGTTTTTAGTCTTCTCTTGTTTTCTTTTAAAATTAAAAAAAAATGTGCTGAAAAAACTTTCCACATGCTGAAGATTAAAATTAGGCCCATATCTTTCACCATGCACTAAATGAAAATTAAAATGGATGAGAGATCTAAATATTCAAACAGAAACATTAAGTCTGCTGAAAGATAGAATAGGTGAAACTCTTGAAGACACTGGTGGAGGCAAACACTTTATGAACAAAACCCAATAGCACAGGAAATATCATAAAGAATCAACAACTGGGATCTCATCTTATTAAAAGCCTTTGCAAAGCAAAAGAAACCACCAGCAGAGTGAAGAGACAATCCATAGTTTGAAAATTTTTTTCAGCTGTTCCCCATAGGATTATCAAGAATATATAAGTAATTCAAAAAAAAAAAAATAAAAGAATCACCAAATTTAAAGGTTCAATCCAAAAATGAACATCTGAGATGGATATACACTTCTCAGATGAAGTAAAAACAGCAAATAAGTATGAGAAAATGTTCAACATCACTGGTCATTGCAAGAGATGTAAATTAAAGCAACAGAAATTCCATCTCACCCCAGAAAGAATGCCTATTATCAAGAAATCAACCAATAACAAATGCTGGTAGGGTTGTGGAAACCCTTCTCCACCATTGGTGGGAATGTAGACAAGTGCAGCCACTGTGGAATTCAGAATGGAGATTTCTCTAAAAACTAGGACTAGAGGCCCATTTGACCCAGCTATTCCTCTTTTTGGTATCTTCCAAAAAAATTTAAAAGCATCATACCACAGTGATATATACACACCTATGTTTATAGCTGTACAGTTTGCTATAGTTAAATCTTGGAAACGGCCCAAATGCCCAACACTGGATAGGATAAAGATGTGGTTTTTTTGTACAATGGAGTGTTACTCTGCTTTAATAAGGGATAAGCTCAAGACATTTTTAAGTAAACAGATGTACCTTGAGAGCACACTCTTAAGTGAAAAACATTAGACATGCATATAAATATCACATTGTTTCTCAGGTGTGAGAAAATGAAAGTGAAACAAGGACTGAAATATATAATAGGTACTATGAAACAGCAAGAGAATGTTGAAATGGGGAGAGGATTAAGGATTAGAGGAGGGAGAAAGTAAAGGAGAAAGTTTTTTTTTAAAAAAAAAAAAAAAGAAAACAAGGAAAAAATAGAAAGGTTTTGTAAATAGGGAGAGGAGGAGGGGGTGAGGGGAGGATAGGTGAATATGGTAAAAAAAGAAATATAACTTAGGTACAAATTCTCTATAATGAATGTGACCATTATGTGTATCCAAAAAGTACCAACAAATTAAGTCTAGAGAAAAAAAAGGCCAGGAAATCTAAGAGGACCAAATAATAATGACTCCATTACATAAAAGATACTTAATGAAATCAGATTATGTGTATACACACATAAACAAAATAAGGGAAGAATTCATTAAAATAGAAACAAAAAGGTAAAATATTTGAGTAAATAAGAAAGCCCCATAGGAAAGACATATCCTGTTCATTAACCGGATAGTTTGGCATCATAAAAATGCCGCCAATGCTGTCGTAGTTAGTATGTTTAATGACATTTCAGCAATATGAGGAGTACATGTGGTAGGAAAATGCTAGAAAACATTACCTCTAAATTTTATATAGAAAATGAAAATAAACTAGTAAAATTTTGAAAATGAAGCATAATTCTGAATTGCATTCTTCTATCACATACCAAAGACACAACAGTATGTCAATTATTAACAGAGGCCAGACACAGTGGTGCGTGCATGCAATCCCAGGTACTTGGGGGCAAACCAATTACAACTCCGAAGCCATTCTGAGGAACCTAGGGAGCCCTTGTACCAAAAAATTTCTATGAAGGGTTAAAGATATGCTCAGTGCTTCCTGGGTCCAATCCCCGGTATTGGGTGTCACAGAGAGAAAAGTCTGCAGGTACAGCCCACAGTACAGTGCTTGCCTGCCATGTGTAAGGTACCAGCACTACAAAAACAAAAACACTACACTAATAATGTGGAAAGAGCACATAAATATTTAGTAGTGACAAAGAACTAGAAAAGCAGACGTCATACAGAGACTTAATATATAGTTTAATATACAATCAAAGTAGAATCTCAAGTCCCTAGGAAATGGGTTAAGTAATTTCTAATTCAGGATTTTCAACAGTCATTTGGAAACAGTTAAAATTTGAACCCATAACTTAACTATATACCAGAATAAACTACATATGGATTAAATATTTAAATATTAAAATGAAGACTTAGAAATATTAGATGAAAATGTGAAAAGTATTCCTTTAAAACCTAGAAGAACCAAGTATGGTGGTGCATGCCCGTAATTCCAGCACTCAGGAGGCTGAAACAGAAGGATATTTGCAAGTTCAAGACCAGCCATGGCCACAAAGTGAGCTCAAGGCCAGTCTGAACTACATAGCAAGACCCTGTTTCAAAAAGCCAAAACAATTTTTAAAATAAAAAAAAAAAATCAATAAAATCTAGAAGACAGGAAAGTATACAAAACAATATATACAAGCAGTAAAATCATCAAGTTTGACTATTAAAATTTAAAACTTCACATGCCTTAAAATAGAAAAACACAATTGCCAAAACAGTTTCAAGAACAGTTAACATACAATAACAAGGATCAGTCCCATTATGTATTAACACTATTTACATAAAATTTATAAACAATTTAAATCAGATTCAGAAGTCCAAGAATTCTTATCTTTGATAAGACAAAAGGGGATAACAGGGAAAGAGAAAAAATGAGCTGATGGAAAACAGTTAATGTTACAGTTTCTTGACATGGGTTTTTAGAGTAAAACACATAAAGCATAAATTTGATCTTTATACAAGACTAATATTTTCCTAACTTTATAAATGGTAATTGGAGGCAAAACAATGGAAGTTAATTTTCAAAGTACACAGATAACAACTTAGTGAAGCCCTAATTTTAATCTTCATCAATTAAAACCAAAGTTAGCACTTGTAATAAAACTTCTAAGTGTCAAAAGATCAGATATGCAATACCAAACAGTAAAATAGGGCTTAGGAATTATAGTTTGGTCTACTCCATCTTATATAACCTTTTTAAAGTATAAGCATTTGAAGTATGTCACCCCCAACATAAAGGCTATAAATGCAGAAACTACATCCATTTTTCATTTCACTGTATTATTCGCAGCAATTAATCTGGGAGGTTGAGGGAGTAGGACTACAAGCCAGGATGGGTAACTTTGTGACTCAGCAAGTCTCTTTCAAAATAAAGAAAAAAGCAATGAGGAATATAGCTCACTGCAAACCCCTGGGTTCATTCTCCAGTATTTAAAAAAAAAAAAAAAAAAAGCCTTAAAATTGAAATTATTCTTAAAATTGAAATAGAAACAAGTTTTCATTCCCAAGATAAACTTGAACAGTTTGAGAAATGACACAGCATTTGTAGCCCCTCTTCAAAAACAGAAGGGAATTCAGAAGTAAAATCACACTAATAAAATTTTACTGGTATATGTAAAATACTGTTTACTTCTAATAATCTGTAGCTAAATATATATTTATCTATTCATCTGAAGTAATCTTCATGACACAAAAGCAACAATGGAATTAAATGAGATTTTAAAAGAAATCTGGTTAATACATGCTGTTAGTATAAAACTATTACAGCACTTTCAAACACATTCAAAAGAATGTACAATTTTTATTAGTACACAAATTACCTGTTTGTATTCACTGACACAACTTTGACAGCAAAATCTTTTTTGCTGACCATCAATCACCAGAACGTTATTTCCAGGACCTTTGCTAGGCAAATACTCTCCACACTGTTCACAGCAATTCATTATTAGACCATTGGCCATTCTATATCTATTAAAGCAGTGGTCACTGCACAACTTATGAGTCATATTTTTAAAGCTAACTTCATGGCGAATCTAAAAGAAAAACAATAGACAGAATTTTAAAAAACAGATCTGTCTTCATGTAGCTAAGTAACAGTTACCCATCAGAAACATGGTTTATTTGGAGAAAAGGAAAAACACACGTACTTCATAATTCTTTCAGAGAAGAACTGTTTTCACACAAGGCAGAACACCCATAAATGACACTATAAGCTTCTCTAAATACACAAAAATGATAGGATACAACCACATTTAGATATTGTTGGCATTAAACTTTATAAACAAACATATTAAAAATCTTCACATAACTCCCAAAGGAATTACAAATTATACTGTACTAGAAAAAGAGCCAATATTATAAATCAAATGAGATATATAGACAGATTTCTTTTTACTGTTATATAATTAATGGTGCGAACTTAACAAAATTTTCCCTCTACTTCTACTTCCCAGCAAGAGTACTTATTGTCTTTTTTTATATAGTCTAGTTTCCTTTTGTTTAAATAAACATACTATTAGATTTTTAAAAATCAACTACAATGCAATGATACTGTCTGGGACTACTCTCATCCTCAGGAAAAAAAAAAAAACAGGCAATTGACAATTTTTCCTTAACTAGCTGCAAATGAGAAAATGAGATTTCATGGTGGGTTATTTATAAGACAAGTTTTCATTTCATGTATCTTCACTTTAAAGTATCATCACATACATTGATAGAAAGTGTGGTACAGCTATTAGAAGTTTAAAACAGTTCTAGTCAGAGCTACATGATAATAGTATAAAAATACAAACCTCTGTTAGTTTACCACAAATTGTACATCTTGATTTATTTAGAGCTCCTTTACTAGGATTTTGTTTGTCTTCATACAGAGACAAACAAGATGTACTACAGAATTCCTGGAAAGACTCACTTGAATCCACTTGAGCAACAATGGTTCCTTTCATTGTAGTTATATCTCTGTAAAATAAGAGATACGACTGACAGTAACATTCCATTTTAAAAGAAATCAAAATAAATAAGAGCATTAGCTGACACTTTTCATCTTATAGATGGAGTGAAAGAAATCATATATCATTTTTGGATCTGGAAAATCAATTTTACTATTTAGAAACTTGACAAAGTACTTTAAACTGTTAAATCCTTGCAATTACCCCATTTACCTTCAAGTTCAGTAACAGTTTTCAGACACTGGAAACACTAAAACACAGTGGTTATTAATTACAAGGAGTTAATGTCATGGACTAATTAGATATTTATATTTATAGTACCTATTCAATTCCTCTCCTCAAACCAGTGAAAAACATGAACATCAAGCACACATCTAAGACACAGAAACACACCATATAGGCAAGAGGGTTTAACTGAAATCTTTTCTGCTTCAATGCCCATCTCCAACATTCTGGTCACCTCTTTAACCCCAATTAGAATGTTACAAAATAACAATAACAATGACCTTTGAAATATTTTCTTTAAAGGAAGAAAATTCTAAATTGCAAGACCCTCTAAGTATTTAAGCCTACTACTATAAAGCAACCTAAAAACTGTAAAATAATTGTTTCTGTATTTCAATTTATTAAAGATCTTCAGAGTAGTAAGCCCTTTCCAGAGTTCTAAGATCTAAAAATAGCTTTACATATTTGGGCTGCTCCAAGAGATGGTAGAGCAAGTCCACCTAGTTTAACCTTGCTTATAATATACCATGTTGCATTTACTTTTAAACAGTAAAACCAAATATGAAAAAAGACCTAACAGGACTGAGGATATAGCTCAGCAGCACAACACCTGCCTGAAGTCTTGAATTCAATGTCTGGTACCAAACCAAACCAAACCAAAAGGACAAAACAGAAGATCCTATCTTTGCAACCTAGCAAAACCTAGTACCTGAATTATGAAACTCTTAAAATACTTTTAATGACTTAATATTCAAAACAAACACTTAAAAACCCAAAGATTTGCCAATTTAAATGATGGCACATGCCTATAACTCCAGGCATGGGAATTTCAGGCTTGGGAGGCTGAAACATGATGATCACTATGACTGATGAGTTTGAGGCTGGCCTGTGCTACAATGTACTGTGCTACAGTACATTTAGGGCCAACCTGAACTACACAGTACAACTCTGTCACAAAATAAATAAATTAATTACGATGATCTCTATCTAAAGATACTGTGAGATTTGATCTATTTTAATATAGTATTAGTCTCACGTATACTGTTTGCCATTTTTACCTGGCAAAAAGTTAAATTCTTACAAAAATGTACTAAACAGAATAGAATTTCCCATGCCTGCTCAAGGCTTTGGGTTCAAGCCCCAGCACAATAAAAATAAAATAAATTAACAGATTAAATAATGTAAATATTCATGTATTTTACAAATTCAAGAAGTCAGAAATTACAAACAAATTTGTATCACAAAGGCCTATCTAAATCAACCCTAAAGCCTACAAAGCAAAAACCACCATCTGTAAGTCCCTTTGGACTTGGTAAGAATAACTGCAAAAGCCACTACAAATTTGAATTTGGCTTTAAGATTTTTTAAAAATATGCTTATTCATCTATAAGATGTACTGAGATTTTATACTACTAATGAAAAAATTCACATAAAAGACTTACTGAAATTTTTACCACCAATATTCAACCATATTGAAATACACTGAAAGGTAAGCCTTACTTTTTACACATAACACAGAGTTTCTTTGGAGCAGGCTTATGAGAGAAGGAAGAAAGGCAAGTAGTTGAACAAAAGAGGTGAGCTGATCCTTTCCGCTGATAAGCTGTTTGCCCCTTCTGTAAAGGTTTTTTGCAGTTTGCACAAGTGACTTTAACAGGTTTAGTAGGTTGCTGTTGGGCAGAAGGCTGGAAAATCTGTTTAGGAAGTGAGGCCACTGGTGATAGAGAATCTACCCCTGGCTGTTTCTGATTGCGGGGAAATGACGCTGACTGGGAGATCCAAGAATCTGAAAAACAGAACCCACAAGGGAGTGTAATGAAATAGGGGTTTATACACACTGACCGCTATATCAGAGAAATCATTTACCTTTCCATTTTTTATAAGTTTAAGATGTTAATGAAGTAGCAACATAGCACAGTCAAATACACAGTTTCAGGTTAAGAATGTCTGGCTCTTATTAACAATGTACTGTATTCATAAAATTTTTTAAAAGTACATTTTAAGTATTCTCACAACAAAATAAACATAAAGCAATGCATTTTACTATTCTACAATATAAATATATTTTAACATGTTATATATGATAAAATATATCATTTTTACTTGCCAAAAGAAATATAAACTGGGTAGAGTGGTGCACATCTGTAATCCCAATACTTGCAAGATTGAGGAAGGAAATGGAGGTCAGCCTAAGCTATGTAGGGAGACCCTGTTTCAAAGACAAAGGAAAAAAGAAAAGAAAAAGGGGGAAAAAGGGAAGGAAAGAGGGGCTGGGAATCTGGCTCAGTGATATAAGCACCTGCCTGACAAGCATGAGGTTGTGAGTTCAATCCCTGCTACCGAAGGAAGGAAAGTAGGAAGATTGGTTCACATTCTAACTCCCATTATGTGAAAGACTGGAATGCTGCTTCAACTGCGTGCCTCCCTCTTAATAGGAAATTTTACCAACCTCATATGAACAGTACACATTAAATGAGATAATACATGTAACAAATCATAGTATATAAGAAGCACTAACAATAAATCACTCAGTGAACACTCATGTATTTAGAGAATATTACTTTAAGCATGAAACATCAAATCAAAGTGTAATAATATCTTGACAAAAGAGAACCTCTGACAAATGTAACTAGCACAGATATTATATATATATATATATATATATATATATATATATATATATATATATATATATAAATTTCCAAATGTTCTTATAAGTGCAGCTTTTCCTAATGTTTAGTTCAATAACCCCTAAATGTAAGACATAATCTCATCAAAGTCAAAGCATTGTGTTACACAGAAATAATGGTGTCATACTCACCATATAATGACTAATCTAGCATCAAATTACTCTACCACTGCAAAGACATCACAACCCAGGGGTATATCTAACTATCAGCACTGGAGTGCGAAATTATTCATCTTTTCTCTTTCATGCTAAACTTCTTTAGTATTCATTCGGCAGAAAGTCTCCAGTCTTTCCTGGGGGAAGGTCATGTTTCACAGACTGAATGTGACACCATGAATTCCATAACCTATCTTCATTTTGAAATTTCTCAGGCCACTCTTTCTACTTTAAACTACTTTGATCTCTCAAAATTTTTGGCCTTTATACTCTCTCCTGAATTTTCAACTTCCATATGTAAAAGCTCCCTTTCCAAAGAAAACAGTACAAATATAACCAGAGTCTGGGAAAACTTCTTTACTGCAAAAACCTCAGTAAGGGTAATTTTGTGACTCTGCCCTGTTTCATCATCATAATACATAGTTTGAAAGGAATGAATGCATTGCTGTTTAGATTTTACACGAAGGGGCTGGGGATTTAGCTCAGCGGCATAAGTGTCTGCCTTGCAAGCAGGCAGTCGTGAGTTCGATCCCCGGTACCAATAAAATAAAATAAATTAATTAAAATAAAAAGTAATTTAAAAATAGATTTTACACGAGTCCATAATATACCTCATATACTTTATAAAGAAAACCTTATATACTGCTGAAGTAAACAGTGCATTGTGGAATCCTGTTTTCTTGCTATGGTTACAGTAAATTTACCTAACAGGCAAAGATAGTTAAGACAGCAAATCACTCTAAGAACCAAGAACTGATCTCAAAGAAAACAAAGCCAATCAGCCAAAAATTATGCTTAAGCAAATGCTAGAAAAATTAGCATTCTTCAGCACAAATACTGGTCCTTCAAGGTTTTCCATTTTGTATATTTATCTTTAGAATACATACTTAAAGGAGTCTAAACTTAAGGGCATCTACTGCCTTAATTTGGGGGGAAAAAAAAGGTATTTTTCTTTTATCAGTTTAGCTTAACCTGCATAAAAAACATAATGGTTTTGGCCAGGCGTGGTGGCTCACACCTGTAATCCCAGCACTTGGGAGGCTGAGGCAGGAGGATCATTGTGAATTGAGACCAGCCTGGACTACAAAGAGAGCTCAAGGCCAGCCTAAACTGCATAGCAAGACCCTGTCTCAAACAAAACAAAACAAAATAAAAACAAAAACATAATGGTTTTATCAGTTTTCACCTCTTTCATATTTTCATCACCTCCAACACTGAAAAGTATTTTAGAAAGAGAAAGGATCTAATCATGTTGTCTAAATTCTCAATTTCACACAGGTACACAGAGATAACATATAAATTCGTCCAAACCACAAATAGTCTAAGAACCAATATAAATAGCCAAGATTTTATTATTCAATTTATTATTCTCTATTACAAATAAACAGTCCATAAATACAAGAGTTAATTTGTAAACACAAAAGTAAAATCTGTTTGCTTGTATTTTTCTTATGAATATATTACATTCCCTTAGGTTAAAGAGTTTAACTGAATAGGAACTTAATTATTTGTTCACTTTGATCGAGAAAGTCCTAAAGAAATCAGTACACTAAGACACATGCACAAAAATATTTTTAAGAAGAGCATTTAAATAGGAAAAGCTAAACCTAGCCAAGTAGAGAATTAAATTTCATACACATACACTGATACAGACAAAAATTTAAGATCCATTATTATGGATTTAAAGGAAAAGGGTGGGGGTAATAGCTAAACTGTGAACTACATTCTCAAATTAGAATTACTTGTAATAGCCACACTGACACACACAGAGGCTTAAGGAAAAAAACGAAATGTCAAACTTGAGTGATAATTTCTTCTAAAACTGTATACAAATAGATATATCTAAATCAACAATCATTGGGATGAGAAGTAATCATATTTTTTGTCTCGATAATCTCACCTCTATGAAAAATCTCATATTCTAAGGAAATAAACAGAAACATGAACAAAGGTGTACATCTTTTACCTGTAGTAACAAAATATGGGAAACTGTAAAAGTCAAATATAAAAAAAGGTATTGGCAATCATTAAAACTTGTATGACAATGATACGAAAAAACATAGTATAACACTAAGTGAACCAAAAAGCAAACAAAAATACAGGAAACAACATACTATATACAGAGCTGCCTTTCAGCTAGGTTAAAATTTTTTATAAAGAATGCCCACTTTAAAAGGCATTATGGTAACTTGTTGATAAGGTTTTGAAGTCCTGTGTCATTTATAATGCTTTATTTGGACTTGTTTTATTCTGTTTTATTTTCCTTAGTTTTATCCTCTTTAAAATTAAAAAAAAATAATACCCACTTTGGGGCCAGGGATTGAGCTTAGCAGTATAAACGCTTGCCTGCTAAGTGCAAGGTTGTGAGATCAAACCATGATACTAAAAAACAGACAAAGAATGTCCACTTTACTGGGCATCGTGGCATACCCCTAATAACCCCAGCATTTGGGAAGACTGAGGTAGGAGAACTGCCTGGAGTTCAAGGTCAGCATGGGCAACATAGTGAGTTCAAGACCAGTCTGAACTATACAGCAAGACCCTATGTCAAAAAAAAAGCTCACTTCAGCAGCATATATACTGAAACTGGAACAATTCAGAGGTTAGCATGGCTCAAGAATGATACACAAATTCATGCAGCATTTCAAAGTAAAAGAAAAGTCACAAAGAAAAATGACTGAAAGACAACCATCCAAGGCATTGACAGTAGTGATCTTTACTTAATATGACTATAGGGAGTCTTCCCTCTCATTCTCACTATACATTTTCCAAACATTCTTCACTAACCTAAGGTGTTACCCTTCAAAAAATAAATACTGCCTAAATTTTAGTTGCCCATATTATTCTATGTAATTTCTAAAGATAAAGTTGTTAATGTACCTGAAATGATAAAAGAATGAGTAAGACAGACAAGGAGAAATACTATATGTGACAGATCAGGCAGACAGTCAAATAGGTTTGGTAGAGGAGGTGAAAGATAATCACAAACATAGCAGATAAAACGGCATAGTGTTCTCATAATTTCTTTATCTTAGTATCTTCCATAGAGCAAGGCTGCCCAAAGGAAAAAATTAGAAATAGTCAAGAAATCTACCAATCTTTTTTGGCAGGCGAGGGTCCTTTTTCAGACAGGGTTTCACTATGCAGTTCAGGTTGGCCTTAAACTCACTTTGTAGCCCAGGCTGGCCTTGAAATCACAGTAATTCTCCTGCCTCAGTCTCTCTACTGCTGGGATTACAAGCATGCGCCACCATACCTGGCTGTCTACCAACCTTTAAAAATGAAAAAAAAAAAAAAATCAATGAAATACTAATTTTAAAACAAAACTGGGGGCTGGGGATTTAGCTCAGTGGCATAAGCGCCTGCCTTGTAAGCACACAGTCGTGAGTTCAATCCCTGGTACCGATTTAAAAAAAAAAAAGTTATAAAAACAAAATTGGATAGGAAATCTAAACACAAGGACTCAGACTTCATCAAATTGCATATGTTAAATATGTACCGCCTTTTGCTAGGCGTTGTAGAGCACGCCCATAACTCCACCACTTGGGAAGCTGAGGCACAGGAGTTAAAAGCTAGACCAGGCTGGGAGTTCTAAGGCCAACCTGAACTGCATACTGAGATCCTGTCTCAATACTGCTCCCAATCCTACAGGTACAGCCTCTGGCACATCAATCAGTCTTTTAAAGATTTTTTTAAAAGGGGGTATGTTGGGGGTTTCTTCAAAATTGAAATAGGAAATAAAAGAAAACCTTATCCAATTCAAAAATATATGAAAAACATATACAGGCAAAGTAGCTATGAATCTACATTGCAACTTTCATATGACTGTTCTTTGAGGGTGCTATTAATCTTTTGATTCTCAATAAATTAAACCATTAGTAAAAAAAAATAGCAAAAAGTAATACATGACAAACAAGATGCCAAATGTAAAGATTTTTTAAACTTTTAAACATAAATCATTTTGTAATTTTTTAATAATCCCCTTGAAAGTTCACATAATTAACATTTCATGTGACAAAATTAAACAAGGTAACACCAGCTGCTACAATGAAAAATCAGATGGAAATTTAAATTCCATCTTCACAAGGCCAAATGTCACTTGTTGCTTACCAGGATTATGATGAGTTGCAGATTCTCCATTTTGAAAAACATCTCCTGCCACACTCATCCTACCAGGATTAAAAGGTCCTACTCCAGTCTTGGTCTGTGAAGTTAAAGATGGGGTGTATGTTTGCATATTAACACCAAAATTACTTGACTGCAGTCCGTTAGAGACATCTCCCAAGTTGGCATTCTGCAGTGATGTTACATGTGTAATCATTAAGTTCATATCTCTCCCGTCAGTATTTTCTAATTGGCCATCATTCACAGAGCTTACACCTGTTTCTAAGGTTGTAACATTAGCAATCTGAATTTCAGAGTCTGGTTCTGTGGTGATACCACTACTACCCATTCCTGCATTTACCTTACTTCTTGAAAAACTGGAAGTAGAGAAATCCACATCATTTGTTCTGTTTTTAGTTTCAGGAGGTCTCCTTTCAACAAAATTGGAGTTTTTTTCTTGCCCTTGATTTGTTTCCATATCCTCTTCATCATCAATGACAATTGTCTCACTTACACTTCCCTTCTGAGAAGCCAATTCTTTTGAGGATGGAAGAATTTTGGAATCATTTCCTTGCAGTTCTTCATTTTTTGATGTAAATGTTACGATTCTTTGATCCATTACTACTGGTGCAGAAGGTGGGGTAGGTTGTATAGGTTCGATAAAAACAACATCATCATCATCTTCCACTGTTGAGTTTTGAAACTTATTAGATCTAGATGCTAATGGATTAGGCGGACCACTGAATGAATTCCCTACATTTGTGAGACTAGTTGCCATGGTTGTACTCTCTAATAAAACTGGAGTTTGATCAGTCAATTCTAATGTTCCCAATGAACTTGTGTCCATGCCAAAGAACCTGTTAGAGAAATAGAAAAGAGTTAAAATACATTGGCATAGGATTTTATGCTACTGTAACTAAAACCACGATGAGTAACCAAGTCCTGTACCATACATGCTCACCACTATCAGGGTCCTCTCAATGTTATTTATAAATCTTAAACTCCGAAAATATAAATACTCCCACCAGGAAAATAAAAAGGTAATAAAACTCCTTCAATTTATGTGTTCTATTTATCCACTAAATTAAATACTATAGTCTAATTCTTCATTCCCCTTGGTTCATCTTGACTTTTAAATCCTTTTTCTTATAGTCCCTAGTTCACATGTAACTGCATCATTAAGTCTATCTGAAAAATTTAAGTCTTTATTTACCCTATCCAAAAAGCTCAAGTCTTTTTCACCAGGCACTTATGCCATGTGCTTTACAACCATGCCTGTAGCAGGCTATATAATGCAATCGAAGTCAATGGATCTCAATCACTGTAATCTACATTTTCATCTATGGAAAAGGGATCTCTGTAGATATGACTATGGACAGAGGTAGAGGAAGATTATAAGCCCAAGAGGAGTACACAATATGATTATGAAGGGGGACTGAAGAAACAAACCAAAGAACACTGGTGAGCACCAGAATACAGACAGGATAAGGAAGATTTTTCCCAAGACCCTCCAGAAGATGTGTGTACTTCTTCCTACCTTGACTACATCCCAGTGAAACTATTTTCAAACTTCCAGCCTCCAAAAACTGTGAGAGAATATATTCATTGTATTTCAGGCCACCAAATTTCAGGTAGTTTGTTGCAAAAGCCATAGGAAGTGCATACAATCCAATTCTTAGATATATCCCCCCAAAAAACATTAAATGTTAACTTTTATCCCATTTAAGAATCATTAAAGAAATTATAGTTTAGAGATGCTAATTTTCCCAAGCCACACAGTGAAGATAAATACCCCAAGCCTTTAAAACTACACATTATTCAACAATTTCTGAGCATCTACAGTATGCCAGGCTATGTTATGTGAGGCTAAGAAAAGCAGTTAATAATATATATAACAATATCTGAACAGATAGAAAACATTAATTTATGGGCACAGATGGTATCATTAACTCTGAAGAGGGATAATGTTGACTTTATAGGCAAAAAAAAGTTGGGGTTGGAAAAAACCAGAAGGAAAAAACTCGAGTATCTGTAAATGAGAGGGGTAGGAAGCTGAAGTGGTGTATATGCACTAGCCCCATTTTCACAGCAAACTACCTGACATGAGGAGACATTATGCAGGTCTTAAAGTGTGGTGTTAAAAACTTATTATGGGGGCCAAGGATTTAGCTCAGTGGGCAAGCACAAGGTCATGAGTTTGTTCCCTGGTACCTAAACAAACAAACAAACCATTAAGGAGCCTCTCAAAAAATACTGAGACTAATATAAATCAATAACTTAGACTAACCAGAGTTACAGGACAAAGAAATTGTTTGCTCTATATTTTAAAACAATGTCTTAACTCTTTAGACTGCTTATTTTTCAAGGTAAATTTAAATGTTTTAAAAGGCAAAGTGGTAAACAAGACATACTTTAGTTTGGTGACCACAGAATAACTTTTTGAGCAAAAGACTTCTATACTGGTATCTGGAATAAAGTACCAAGAAAGATCCATCTATGAGAAGCTCAGGGAAATAATATTCTAAGCAAAGGAAAACAATCGCTGCAAAAACCTAGAGAATGAAGTTGGCCAACTTAAGCAAGACAACTGCTATGGGTTGGATCCTGAATGTCTCATCTCCCCAAAGGTCTATGTATGTGTTGAAGGTTTGGTTCCCCAATCCCTGCCACTACCTTTTGAAAAAAAGGTAGAAGGAAATTAGGTCACAGGTGACATGCCCTTCAAAGAGATACTGAGATGATGGCGCCTCCTCGCTTATCACTTCCTGACCACCACATGGCAAGCAGATTCCTCTGCTTCACATTACCATCCCTATGTACTATCTCACTACAGGTCCCAAAGCAGTGGCCCTGGAGACCATGAACAGAAATTCCTAAAACTGGGAGCCCATTCCCACCCTACCCCAAAACCTTAAGTTGCTTTTATTTCTGGTATTTGTCATGGTAACAAAAAGCTAACACAAGAACAAGCAAATGTGGCTGGAACAATGACAGAGAAAAAGAACAAAATAAGACAGAAAAATAGAACAACTTACCAAGGCCAAGAAGTTGATTCACATATATTAAACAAATTTACAGAGGGTTTGGTTTATACAAGATTGTTTTAGACACCCAAGAAAAACTGGCAAACAACACACATAACCATCCCTTCCCAGAGTAAGTATGAATTCTAAACTGTCTGGGTTTTACTATTACAGGAAATATTGCTGAGTTTTTTTAGCAAAGGGCTGACACAATCTAATGCTCTAAACAGATCACCCTGGCTATGTGGGAAAGGAATTATAAAAGATCATAAGTGAAAGTAAAGATATCCACTAGGTAGCCACTACAATGGTCCAACTGAAAGATGACAGTAGCTGAAATAACAGTAGCGATGGGAGATGGGGGGGAGGGGGAGGATCAAAACATTAGAGGATCTCACTGACACAAGAAAATCTATAAAACATATTGATTTAAAAACAAATTATACAACAGAGTACATATTACTATGTTATGTATAGCACCAAAATCCATACATTTCTTCAGTTATAGATAAAACATATTAATTCCAGTATAATAAAACAGCACTTCAGATAAATTAGTTAACATTGCCCAAGGTCCCAAGAAAACACAGGCTCCAAACTCAGGATCCAGAATTAGACTTCAAACACTAGTCTTTGGCTGGGCATGGTGACACATGCCTATAATCCCAGCATTTAGGAGGCTGAGGCAAAAGGATTACAGTGAGTTCAAGGCCAGCTTGGGATACAAAGTAAGTTCAAGGACAATTTGAACTGCTTAGCGAAACCCTGTCTCAAAGAGAAAACAAAATGAAAACAAAACAGAAGTAGTCTTTGTCTCTTCCAAAGCAAGATTTATATGTCTCTGATTAAGACATGCTGAATTTGTAAAAATGCAAAAGAAATAATTTTAAGAGATTATTTGCTTTACCCATGACTCTACAAGTGACCACTTTATATCTTATCATTAAATAATAATTTAATTTTCAAAAATTAAAACATAAGCACTTTAAAACTTCCTCAAAGCCAAGCCTAAGTGATTCATGTCTATACTGCCAGCACTCTGGGAAACTGAGGCAACAGGATCACAAATTCCAGCTCAGCTTGGGCAACAAAAAAACTCAGCAAGATTCTGTCATGAAATAAAAAATAAAAACGACTGGAGATATAGCTCACAGTGTGAAGACCCGAGGTTTAATTCCCAGTACTGGAAAATAAATAGTTCCTCAGTTAAAAAAACTTCTTTATAGTGAAACAATAGGGGAAAGATTCAGATAAAGCCTTCAGTCAAGCAAGAAAAAAATTTTTTTTCCAAAGTTAAATAAAACTTCCCAAGACCATAAACCAAGAAGTGCTCAAGATTTTAATATGCATAACTAACATATAATAGGTAATTAAATACAGAACAATAATATATGTGAGCAATTAAATATTGAAAAATAAGGCAATAATGCAGCTCTTAAGTTTTTAGAAATGAAGCCACTTAATAACAATAACCAAATCAATATTCAAACTACACAAGCTTCAAAAGGAAGAAGCATGAAGGTCACAAGCCAGGCTGAAAGGAGATTTTAAAAATAATGAAATTAAACTAATAGTTAACATTCATATTATCTTAAGTTTGGACTAACAACCATTTTCAGAAAAAGAGTTAAATTTCAACCTAAATCTACTGATGCTATAAAATATGTAGGCTTTTAATTGTTTTTGTTCCTTTCTAAATTTTAGCATAGCTAAAACTGAAAAAGAAAAAATTTCTGGACTGAAAAGCTAAGACTGACGTTATAGTACCCTCTGGTGGTTGCAAAGTGTCAATTCAGTTTCCTCACAGAACACAGTGAGATCAACAGGTCTTAGGAAACAACTGCCCACGGTAATCCACTTCACAAAACACAATAATCAGAGTAAAAACATGTGATCACTTCTTAATATCATTGATTAACATGCGTCAGATATGAAACAGTCTTATAAAGAACAATCAACTGGGAAACCAAGCCCAGTAAGAGATGACCACGGGAAACATCCTGAGTCAAGGAGCCACAGTCAAGCCAGAAGGTAATGTTGGGAGTGTTCTAAGCTAAATGACTCAGGCTCCAACCCCATACCAGATGTCAGGTTTCACACCACAAATGAAAAGATACAACGAAACCAGTCCCATGAGAGAAACTGATAATGGTGAACTGCCATATCAGAAAAATAGTGAGAGTGCAAATAACCAAATGTTGAATCTCAAATGTCGAGAAAAAGAACAAATTAACCCAAAGCTCATACAAGGAAGTAAATTATAAAGATCAGACAGAAATTGATGCAATTAAGACTAATTATACAATGAATCAAATCAAAGAGTTGATTCTTTGAAAGATTAGCTAGACAAACCCTTAGCTGGTCTTATCAAAAAAAGGGAAGAAAAGACTCAAATCCATGCAATTAGGAATGAAAGTGTCTTCCAGGAAGATGGCAGAGCAGTAAGCAGCAGAGAAAAGGGCCTCTCTGAGAGTCACCATCCAGACACTGGAATATAGCATTGAGAGGAAGACAGGAAGAAAGGAAGTGGGTCCCCTGGAAACAGTAAGAATCTGAAGTGTGAAGTGAAGCCCACAGAGTAAAAAGTAAAAACTAAAACAGAAAAAAAAAAAAGCAGTAGCTGGCAGTGCCTTCATCTGGAGCCAGACTCACTACACAAGAAGAGCTATGGGGAGGCAAGGCAACAGTGATGGTGGCAGCTGGCCACCCCAGCAGCCTCTGCAGAGAGACTTGGCGGTGGAGGGGAGCAGCGGATGTGGAGGACTGCACTGGCTGGCACTGTTGGCCCTAATAATCCATGACTGAGATTAACTAAGGGTCACAGAAAACACTGTGGCATAGTGCAAAAGAACCAAGGACTAGGCCAAATGAGCAACAACTACTCATCTTCAGCAAATTGAAGAGGTAAGATCTTCCAACAGACTCAAAACCCAAAACCTAGCTATGCCTGGCAGATATCTAGGAAACATAATCACCACCTAAGTGTCCTAATACTTTTAATAAAGCAATGCACCACGGGCAATTTACAAGCATCACCCCAAGAATTAAACTAAAAAAAGAAAACAAATCAGAAAGCACTTAATCAAGATGCAACCCCAGACATCAAGTTCACCAAAGGCAAATCCCAGGGGACAATGAGTTGTAACAATCCAAAAGACCCTCACCATGTCTCTCTGAAGTAACAAAAAAGCAACTGAATGAGGCTCTGGAAAAATGAAATCAGAAACAGTCTCTCAAATAACTATACAAAATACACACAATGGTTGGTGATGTTGGAGCAGACACAGGCAAAAAAAAAAAAAAAAAAAAAACAAGCTTAAGCAAATTATGGAAGCACAGCATAGGAAACAAATGGAATCCATAAAGCAGATTCAAGCAAACATCCAGGAGGATGAAAACTCCACTGAAATTGTTCCAAGCAGTTTAGGCCAATGTGAGGACAGGATCTCAGATATTGAAGACAGGCTTGCAATTAGCAAGCAGGAGAAGAAAGATTTCTTGAATAGAAAGGGACCATAAGACATCAATCCAGCAGCTGGATGAGACAAAGAAAATAATTTAAGATTAACTGGAGTCAAGGAACAAGCAGGAGATACCACCAGTGACACTAAAAACATACTCACAGACATCATGATAGAAAACTTTCCTGGTAAAGAAAAACAATTTGACATACAATTAAGTGAGGCATATAGAATTCCAAATAGCAACAATCAAAGAAAATTTATAGCCAGGCACATCATAGTAAAGATTCCAGAAATTCAACACAGGAACAGAATCTTAAAGGCCGTTAGGGAAAAGAAACAAAGCACCTCAAAACGAAAGCCCATCAGAATCACAGTTGACTTCTCAGTACAAACCTTCAAATCAAGGAGAGTTTGGACTGAAGTTATTTCAACTTCAAAAAGGAAAACAACCTCAAACTCAAACTGATGTACCACTACCTTTCAAAATTGATGGAGAAATAAGACACTTCCATGACAAAGAACATCTGAGGAAATTTTTGACCACCAAACCAGCACTCCAAAATGCTCTAAAGGACATTCTAGAAAGAGACAATAAGGACTACAGCACCATGAACCCCAACAGAAGGAATCCACCAGGGAAGGCAAACAATTAGAAGGAAGGAAAAAAAAAAGAAAAGCCAACAGGACAATAATATGACAAGGATAAGTCAATACCTATCAGTTATAACCATCAATATTAATGATCTCAATTCACTGGTCAAAAGACACAGATTGGCAGAATGGATCAAGAAGCAAGATCCAACAATTTGCTGCATACAAGAAACATTTAATTCAAAAAGAAATTCATAGACTAAAAGTCAAAGGATGGAAAACAATACTCCATGCAACAGGAATCCAGAAAAAAGCAGGAGTAGCTATTCTATTTGCTGACAAAGTGCATTTCAAGCCAAGACTGATTAAGAGAGGTAAAGATCACCACATCCTCATAAAGCAAACAATTCAAGAGGAAGAGATAACAATCATAAATATATATGCAACAAATGCCAGTGCACCTAGCTATATAAAAGTTACTAATATGCCATAATACAATTGCATTGGGAGACTTCAATAACCCACTGTCACAAAAAGATCCTAGACAAAAAAAAAAAAAAAAAAAATCAACAATGAAATAGAACTAAATCAAACTTTTGAGTAAATGGACTTAGTAGATGTCTATAGTGTTCCACCATACAACATCAGAGTACACATTCTTCTCAGCTGCACGCAGGACATTTTCCAAAATAGACCATATATTGGCTCACAGAACTTGCTTAAGTAAATGAAAAGGAATTGTAATTATCCCATGCATACTATCAGACCACAGGGCAATGAAATTGGAAATCCATGCCAAAGGAAACCACAAGAACTTCATAAACACAAGGAAATTAAATCACACCCTACTAAACAACCAATGGGTCACAGATGAAATTAAAGAAATCAGGCAGTTTTTGCGGTTCAATGATAATGACAATACAACACAGTGGAACTTGTGGGACATAAAGAAAGCAGCCTGTTTTGTTGTTGTTGTTGTTGTTGTTGTTGTTGTTTGGACCATGGATCCAACTCACAACCTGTGCTTATCAGGCAAGCACTTGAGCCACTGAGCTAAAATCCCCAGCCCTGAAAGCAGTCTTAAGATGAAAATTTATAGCAGTAAATAACCATATTAGGAAAACAGAGCAAGCCCATATAAACACCTTAATGCTGAACTTCAAACTTCTAGAAAAACAAGAGCTGGATAAATCAAAGGATCCCAGGGATGCAAAGATGGTTCAACATACATAAATTCATAAATGTAATACACCATATTAACAGAGCAAAGGACAAAAATCATATAATCATCTCAATAGATGCAGAAAAGACTTTAGACAAAATCTAGCACCAATTCATGATAAAAACCTTATAAGAAAAAGGAACTGCTGGTCTTTATTTCAATCTGATAAAAGCCATCTATGACAAACCCACAGCCAACAACATACTAAATGGACAAAAACTGAAAGCTTTCACTTTAAAATCAGGAACCAGACAAGGATGTCTACTGTACCCACTCTTATTCAACATAGTCCTGGAAACTTTAGCTGAAGCAATTAGACAAGAGAAGAAAATAAATAAATAAATAAATAAATAAATGGGATAAAGATAGGAAAGGAAGAAGTTAAATTATCATTATTTGCAGATGACATAATACTCTACTTAGAAGATCCCAAAAACTCAACCAAGACTTTTAGATTTAATAAACAAATTTAGTAACATAGCTGGTTACAAAGTCAACACTCAAAAATCAATAGCCTTGTTGTACTCAAAAAACAAACTCACTGAGACAGAAATCAGGGAAACAATATCTTTCACAATGGCATCCAAAAAAATGAAATACCCAAGAATCAATCTAAGGATGTAAAAGACCTCTACAATGAAAACTAAAGTACTCTGAAAAAAGAGATGAATGCCGGAGATTTAGCTCACTGGCATAAGCACCTGCCTGTAAGCCCAAGGTTGAGAGTTCGATCCTTGGTACCAAAAAAAAAAAAAAAAAAGGTTGAGGAGGATATTAGAAAATGGAGATGCCCCATGCTCTTAGGTAGAAAGAACCAATGTAGTGAAAATGGCCATACTTCCAAAACTGTTATACAGATTCAATGTAATCTCAATCAAAATTCCAATACTATACCCCACAGAATTAGGGAAAACAATCCTAAAATTCATTTCAACCACAAGAGACCTAGAATAGCAAAGGCAATTCCAGGCAAGAAAGGCAAGACAGGGGGCATCACAATCCCTAACTTGAAATTGTACCTTCAAGCTACTGTGATAAAAACAGTGTAGTACTGGCAAAAACAAAACAAACAAAAAACACCAGACTCAAAGATCAGTGGAATAGATTAAAAGATGCAGGAACAACTGTAGACTCACTAAGCCACCTTATCTTTGACGAAGGTACCAAACACATTCACTAGAATAAATGGTGCTGGGAAAATTGGCTTTACACATGCCGAAGATTAAAACTGGGCCTCTCCCAAAAAAACTGGGTCCATCTATTTCACCATGCACTAAGCTAAAATCAGAATGGACCAAATATCTTAATATTAAAACAGAAACATTAAATTTGCTATCAGATAGAGTAAATAAAACTCTTGAAGACATTGTTGTAGGCAGACTACGAACAAAACCCAGAATGCACAGGAACTACTGCAAAGAATCAACAACTGGGATCTCATCCTACTGAAAAGCTTTTGCACAGAAAGAGAAACCACCAACAGAGTGAAGAGACAACCCACAAGGTGAGAGAAAATGTTTGCAAACTGTTCTTCCGACAAAGAATTACTATCAAGAATATATGAAGAAAAAAAAAATTAGCCCTCCTAGATTTAAAGACCCAATCCAAAAATGGGCATCTAAGATGAATACACACTTCTCAGATGAAGAAATATAAACAGCAAATAAATACATGAAAAAAAATTCAGCATTACTGGTCATTAGAGAAATACAATTTTAAAACACTGAGGTTCTACCTCACCCCAGAAAGAATGGCTACTATCAAGAAATCAAGCAATAACAAATTATGGAGGGGCTGTGGAGAAAAGGAACCCTTTTCCACTGTTGGTGGGAATGCAGACTGGTGTAACCACTGTGGAAATCAGTGTGGAGATTTCTCAAATAAACCAGGATTGGAGGTCCCACTGAACTCAGCTATTCCACTTCTGGGCATCTTCCCAAAACAATTAAAAACATCGTATCACATATATATAGGAACCCATGTTTTTAGTAGCATAGCTTGTAATAGCCAGATCGTGGAAACAACCTAACTGCCCAATGATTGAGGAATGGATAAAAAAGATGTGGTATTTTTATAAAATGAGGTACTACTCAGCCATTAAAAACGATAAACTGGACACTTTTATATAGTTAAATGGATGCACCTTGAGAACACACTAATTAGTGAAATAAATAAGACACGTGTAAACATATTGTTTCATTAGTGTGACAAGCTGAAAGAAAAAAACATGTATATGTGTATGTATACATATATTAAAAAAACAGTTAAGATAGTTATACTACTGATTCCTCTGAGATCGCTGAAAAGAAAGATTTGTGCTGATATTGTTCGGACAATTTAATGCAGATGTCTTGTGCTCTGGATGAATGATTTCAGCATGACTGCTCAATGTATGTACCATTGTTACCCCCTGACTGATGTGCTTTGAAATTTTGTTGTAGCTTTTTCTCTTCCTTCTTCTTCATCCTTCCTTCTTTTCTTTTTTCTATCTTTGAATAAAATGGATTTGAAAGAAAAAAAAAAAAAAAGGAATGAAAAGGGTAAATTCACAAGGGATTCTGCAGAATCTACTTTGAGAATTTTTTTTGTGTGTGTGCCAGGGATTGAACTCATGACCACGCATTTGCAAGGCAGGCTCTTATGCCACTGAGCTAAATACCCGGCCCTACTTTGAGAATCTTTAATAAGATGTAAAATTTGGAAGAAATGGACAGATCCTAGATACATATGAACTACCAAAACTGAACCAAGAATATATAAAAATTCTAAAAAACTGAGTATCAGTAAATGAAATTAAAGGAGTATTAACAAACCACCAACAGAGAAAAGCCCAGTTCTACTGAATTCTATATAGACTTTAGAGAAGAGCTAATGCCACTGTGACTTCTCAAACTCTTTAATGATAGTGAAAAGGAAGCAATATTCCCAAACTCATTCCTGGAAGCAAGCATTACTCTGGTATCAAAACTAAGGAAGGATCCAACCAAAAAAGAGAACCACAGGCAATCTCCTTAGTGAAAAGAGATGCAAAAATCCTCAATAAAATAGTGGCAAACACTAAAAAAATTGTGCAACATACATGACCAAGTAGAATTTATCCCAGGGATATACAGATGATTCAACACATGCAAATCAATAAATGTAATACAACATATTAACACAACCAAAGACAAAAACCACATAATCATCTCAATAGATGGAGAAAAAGTCTTTGACAAAATTGATCACTCACTCATGATAAAAGCCCTATAGAATACTGGAACAGGGAACTTAGGGCAATGGGAAACCCAGCAGCCAGATCACCGCCCTGGTAAGTGGCTATGGCCCGGCAAGTGGCGGCCGACCCAGGTCAAGAACCATCAGCATCTCCTGAGATCCACACCATGTCGAAACTTAGGGCACTGGAAAACCAAGCAACCAGCTCACAACCCTGGTAAGCAGCTGTGAGCCTATCGGCATTTCAAACATCCATCCCTCCACCCCCGTCCCCATGTCCCTCCTCTCCCCCCGTTAGCAAGTGGGAGCCAGAGATCTGAGCATCTCTTGCAAGGTTGACTATATGCAATATAGCAAATAAGGGGGATTTCCTTCTACCATCTCTTTGAAGGCCAATATTTTTATCACTGTTTTTCTTTGTTCTGATTAATGGTATTGCTCTATTCAATATTCTGTTTTGATAAGTTCTATAATGTTCTGTATTTCCTTTGATTTTGCTATACCTGATTGAAAGAACAACTATGGTGAAGAACATGAGATATACTATGGTATCTATTACTGTTATCCTGGTAACCTGCTGTGAAGTTCTGTACCAATTTCACTACACTATCTCAATTGGCTTTGTTCCACCTTGTTCTGTTGTATTTTACTACCTTTAATAAAAAATAAATAAGAATACTGGAATAGATGGTCCTTATATCAATCTGATAAAAGTTATCTATGACAAACCAACAGCCAACATCATACTCAATGATCAAAAACTGAAAGCTTTCACTCTAAAGTCAGGAACAAAGCCAGGCATGGTGCATGCTGTAATCCCAGCACTTGGGAAGCTGAGGCACGAGGATCACTGCAAGTTCAAGACTAGCCTGGGTTACAAAGTGAGCTCAAGGCCAGCCTGAACTGCATAGTGAGGCCCTGTCTCAAAAAATAAATAAATAAATAATAAAATAAAATAAAATCAGGAACAAGACCACTCTCCTGTTCCTAGTCTTATAAACAGAGCAACTAGACAAGAGAAAAACTCTCCTGTTCCTAGTCTTATAAACAGAGCAATTAGACAGTAGGAAAAAAAAAAAGGAATATGGATGGGAAAGGAAGAAGTTAAATTATCATTCTTTGCAGATGACATGATACTCTACGTTGAAGACCCTAAAAAGTCCACCAAAAGACATCTAGAATTAATAATGAAATTTGACAGTGTAGTAAGGTACAAAGTCAACATTCAAAAGTCCACAGCATTCCTGTACATAAATAAAACTCACTGAGTTCTCAAACACAATGGCACCAAGAAAAATGAAATCCTTAGATGTTAATTTAACAAAGGATAAAAGAGCTTTACACTGAAAATAACAAGTACTCTGAAAATGGAGATTAAAGAGGATAACATAAAATACAAAGATATCCCTTGCTCATGGATAGGCAGAACCAATATAGTGAAAACAGTAGTACTTCCAAAACTGTTAAAAAGACAATCTCAATCAAAATATCAAAAGTATACCTCACAGAACTACAGAAAAGAATCTTAACATTCATACGTATACAAGAGACCCAGAATAGCAAAAGGAATTCTGGGCAACAAGGGCAAGGTAGCGGCATCACATTCACCAATTTGAAGTTAAAGGCTACTGTGATAAAAACAGCATGGTACTGTCAAAAAAACAGACTCAAGGATCAATGCAATGCAACAAAAGATACATAAACAACTCCGAGTACCCTCAGCTATCATATCTTTGACAAAAGGGACAAACATCTTCACTAAAAAATGATAGCCTCTTTAATAAATGATGCTGGTAAAACTGTCTTCCCACATGCCAAAGATTAAACCTGGACCCATCTCTCTCACCATACATTAAAGGAAAACCAAAATAAGATCAAAGACCTAAACACAGTATAAAAACTGAAATAATCTGCTGGAAGACAGAATAGGTAAAACCCTTGAAAAACAGGTATAGGCAAAGACTTTATGAATAAAACCCCCAAACACACAGGAAATATTACTAAGAATCAACAACTTGGGTAATATCTCATTTAAAAAAAAAAACACACAGCAAAAAAACCCCACCAATAGAGCAGAGAGATAATCCACAAAATGGGAATCTAGCACACCTGAAAGGACGAATATCTAGAATAAAGTATATAAAGAATTTCAAAAAAGAAAATCAGATCGCACCCCCAATTTAAAGACCCAAGCCAAAAATGGGCATCTGAAGTGAATCAACACTACTCAGATGAAGGACAAACAGCAAATATATAAAAAACTATATAAATATATTAAAATATATAAAAATATAAATAAATGAAAAATGCTATATGATGCACTATGTAGGGCAAATACATATTAAAATTAAAAACAATTTTTTAAAAAAGCATTTCAACAAAAGTACTGATAGTTTTCTCACTTATGAGGTATGACCAAAAAACAGGATGAATGTTTAAAATTTTAGTGGTTTTACACTAAAAGATATATTGCCATTACTTTTCCTCAAAATACTGCCCCTCACCTTGAACACACTTTACCTACTTGTTCCCCTCACTTTCTTAAGCAGTCCTCAAAGTTACTCTCCTGATTGTCTAACTGCACTGCTATAGCTGTCTCGATGTCCTAAATGGATTCAAAACACTGCCTTTCATGCTCATGTTGACTTCAAGGAAAAGCCAATTGTCTCAGTGCCAGATTCAGTGAATACGATGGAAGAGTACACACCATTAATGTTTTTATTTGCACAAAGTGCTATAAACAGTTGATCAACAAGAAGATAGAAAAAAATACCATGAATGTTTCATGACGGTAACATTACAGTGAAAGACACATCATTCATTGTTCAGTCCTATTAAAGTATTATCCTCACTTCAAACACATCCTTATCAAGTCTTGGAAAAGTGTCTTTTACTCAAAATTTTTAAAATTAAAGTATAACTTTCTTGATCACAGTTATAAGCCGTATCTGAAAGCTTTCAAGCAATCATAAAGAATCACAAATGAAGTTAGTCAGACATGTTAGTGCACACATCTGTAATCTCAACACTTGACAGGCTGAGACAGGAGAAGGGCAAGTATAAATGCAGCCTGGACATCTAGTGACTTAGTGAGATCCTGTATCAAATGTCCTAGGTTCAATCTCTAGTTGTACGTGTGTACCCCCACACACACACAGGAAATTAAATTGACAACTTTACAGCAAAGGTTTTTAAAGTGTTTTGGGACTAACTTATAGGATAAGCAAAGAGGACTGCCATGAGTTCAAGGCCAGAATGAGTTACATAGTGAATTCAAGGTCAGCCTGAAGTACATAGCAAGACCCTGTCTCCAAAAAAAAAAAAAAAAAAAAAGGTGGCGGGGAGGCAGAATTTAGCTCAGCAGCATAAGTGCCTGCCTGGCAGACGCAAGGTCATGAGTTCGATCCCCAGAACCGAAAAAAAGAAAAAAACCCAAAGAATGTATAATTCCTAATAAAATAGGAGAGAAATCTATAAATATACATAAAATAGAAAACCAAGAGCCGGGTGTGGTGGCTCACCCCTGTAATCCCAGCACTTAGGAGGCTGAGGCAGGAGGATCGTTCCAAGTTTGAGACCGGCCTGGGCTGCAAAGTGAGCTCAAGGCCAGCCTGAACTGCATAGCAAGACCCTGTCTCAAAAAGACAAAAAGAAAAAGAAAAAAGAAAGAAAGAAAACCAAAATACAACAAATAAAAATTATTAAAACCATTATCATTAAAGTCAAGAATAACATAAGGATGCTGAGAATATAGGTCAGTGGTGTAGCATTTGCACAGCATGCCAAAGGAATTGGGTTCAATTCCCAGCACCACCAAAAAGATGGAAGGAAAAAAAAAGCGAAGATTTTAACTACTATATAGTACTCTTCTGAAAATACAAGCCAATACAGATACACTAAAAAAAACCTTTTTTAAATATCAGAGGGGACAGGCTAGGGATTTAGCTTAGCAGCATAAGTGCCTGTCTGGCAAGCACGAGGTCATGAGTTCAATCCCAGGTACAAAAAAAAAAAAAAAAGAAAAAGAAAAAATAACTGTTAAATATCAGAGGAGAAAATATTACTATATGAAAATTATGATTCTTACCTCAAGGAAAATTACTTCACTAAGATAATTAGTAAACTAAATACAAAATTAGTATATAGATATTACTCAACATAACAGCCTCCTGAAGACAGTGATAAGGTTTTGCTTCAACTCCAGGGTCAACAGATCTTACAAAATTCAAAACAAAACAAAAAAAAAAAGCAAACTTCCAAGGATGGGGAATTACTCAACAGCACCAAAACTGCAAAGAAAAGCACACAAGTAGATCAGTTGTAAATAACTTAGTAGGCCTACAAGAGGTAAATCCTGAACCCACACTAACATACATTCTTAAGTAACTAGTACAAATGCAATTGAACGTTTACTTAACATTCACTTTGTCATAAGGTATAATTGTATCCTGACTGGTGTAACCACTTGCAGAGGAATGAGGCAACAGCTCAAAGTAAAATTCTCAAGATTCAGTAGCCACCACCAAGGCACTTTTTCCTTCACAAAGGAGATTGTGTACCTAAAATGGTTAAACTAAAAGGCCTGAGTAAAGGCTACCTTAAAAAGTACAAAAAAAAAAAAAAAAAGGGTAAAGTACCTAGATTTCCTTTCCCATTTAATTAAATCTTTAATCACATAAAGAAGCAAAAGAGTGACTCGGCTATAAAATGAACATGTGCATAAATGATTGTGACTCTTCAGACCTGATTTCCAATCTAAAACCCAATCACGTATCTGTCCATTTAGTAAACTTAGGAAGACTCTTCTAAGAAATATGACAACAAAAGCTACACTTAAGACAAAATACTGCACGTTCTACATACTGTGTCATCTAAAAAGAATGATGAGGAAGTACTAAGCAAACTATTATTAGACAAGAAGGGAATAGAGGAAAAAAGAGGAAGTGTAAAGGGAAGGTTATGGAGGAGCAGACTTTAAGCACAATATATTATCCACATTGATCCCCACCGTGTGAAACTAGAGCAAAAGGCAAGGGCAGGGATGAGGCAGTGGGTGAAGTATGTTATGCGCCTGTATGTGACTGAGTGATTTGTATTCAATCTAGAGCAGCGCAGAACATTAAAGAGAGGAAGCAAGTAGATTTAAAAAAAAAAAAAAAAAGAGTTTAAAAAGCAGGGAGGGCACAGAGGGAGTCACCACAATGAAGCCTGGGGCAGCTCTCTACAGACAAAAGGCAGGTTCTGCCTGATGTAGACTCTGATGGGGGAAGGGCTCTGGTGGCCGGTGTGAGCTGATTTATTTTGTGAGAGTGCAGGGGATTGAGTAAACCTTTATATTCCTGAGCTGTGGTAAACTTTCGGGAGGGAGAAGCCCTTGGGGCATCTGGGAAGAAGGAGGTGTGCATTAGCATGGCACAGCTTTGAACCATTGCCATGATGACTGTGCTGTCTCTCAGACAGGGGATCTAAGAGTATGAATCTGCCAAACTAAACACATGAATTATACAACTAATAAAATGTGAAAAATTAAAAAAATAAACCAAAGAAACTAAAAATGGAGATTTTCCAACCTATATTTAGGAAAAGAGAAACAAACAAACTAGCTAACTGTTCACAGACCTTATAGCAGAAAAATTCCCTGGTAGAGAAAAAAACTTTGACATTCAGGTAAGTAAGGCATATAGCATTCCTTACTTATGATCAAAGAAATCTACAGTAACGATCAAAGAAAATCTACAGTAACGATCAAAGAAAATCTACAGCCAGGCACATCATAGTAAAGATTCCAGAAATTCAACACAGGAACAGAATCTTAAAAGCTGTTAGGGAAAAGAAACAAAGCACCTCAAAACGAAAGCCCATCAGAATCACAGTTGACTTCTCAGTACAAACCTTCAAGTCAAGGAGAGTTTGGACTGAAGTTATTTCAACTTCAAAAAGGAAAACAACCTCAAACTCAAATTGATGTACTCTGCAAAACTATCTTTCAAAATCGATGGAGAAATAGGACACTTCCATGACAAAGATCATCTAAGGAAATTTTTGACCACCAAACCAGCAATCCAAAATGCTCTGAAGGACATTCTAGAAAGAGGTAACTGAAAAAGTTTTGCCCTAGAATAAATTACTGTTATGGTGTTATGGCTCTGGTCTAACATGGCAGAAGGTCAAAGACACTTACCACTTCTAGCTTCTTTCTCAGCCTTAACTGCAACTCTTCTTCCTGTTTACACTCGAACAAAATGCCAATCAGCTCCTCGCACACCATCAATGCCTGCCCTAAGCGCTAAGCACGGTCAGAGGTTATGTGTATATCCCATACCCCACATTCCAGTCATAGGAAGCCAGGCTGCCGATGGTCACGGACGCTTCTCCACATCCTTGGAATAAAGGCTATTTTTCTTTATATTTTGTTCTTTTATCACACTGAAAACTCTAACAGTAACAAGGACTACAAGTCCATGATCACCAATGGAAGGAATCCACTGGAAAAGACAATTAAATACAGGGAACAAATAAATAAATAAAAAGGGAAACCATCAACAAGACAATAACATGACAAGAATAAGTCAATCCATCACTTTATAACCATCTATATTAATAGTCTCAATTCCCCAATTAAAAGACACAGACTGGCAGAACTGATCAAGAAGAAAGGATAAGTCAATCCATCACTTTATAAACATCAGTGTTAATGGTCTCAATTCACCAATTAAAAGACAGACTGGCAGAATGGATCAAGAAGAAAGATCCAACAATATGCTACGACAACAAACATATTTAATTTTTAAAAAATTCACAGACTTTAAGCATGGGAAACAATACTCTATGTGACAGGAACCCAGAAAAAAGCAAG
>PVLA01014274.1:0-31598 GCA_004027455.1 Hydrochoerus hydrochaeris | reverse complement strand
GGCGGCAGGGGGAGGCCTGGGTGGACACTCACTAGAAGCCGTCCGCCTCACGCCGGCTGTGGGATCCGCCTTTTTCTGCTGACTGCTTGGAGTCTTCCCTTTCCCAGGGACCCCGTTCGATGCTGTTGGGGGCTTTTTACCCTTGAGCTGTAGGAATAGATGTAGAAAATTAAAAACAAATCAGGCAAAAACACTTCCCCCCCTGCAATAATTAAAGTGGCTGTAAGGTGGGGTAAGCGACTCTCCAACTTGGAAATGAACAAAGAGGGAAACGGCAGTAATGGAAAAACCAGTTCCGTCCAGTGACTCCCTGCTGGCCTGGGGCCAGCCTGAAGGGCCACACTTTCAGGCTGCTCTGCTACCCACAAAGAGACAGAGGCAAGCATGGACACACAGTGCCCGGTGAGGAGAGGAAATGCAAGGCCCAGGCTCGGGTAGAGGCTCCCAGGCAGCGCCTGCACCTGGCCACACACAGCCGCCGGGCCCTGAGGGAGATGCCGCTCTACCTCTGCCACACCGTCTGGGGCCCCAAGGCCTCAGCCAGGGTCGCCACAGGTTACAGCAGAAGGGGGGAAGCGCAAAGCACGTCCACTGCTCCATGCTGGCCGGGGATGTTACGGGGGGCGCCTGGGTCTCTAGGCAAAGCGTAAGGAGCTCTCAGGTCAGAAACCCAAGAGCTAGGGGTAAGTCAGTGTCTGTCACACAGCTGGAGAGAGGGTGAGCTGGGCACAGCTCTGCCCCAGGCTGCCTGTCCCGCTCGATCCGCCAAGGTAGCAATTTCCCAAGAGTGGAAGACAGCCCAGCGCTTCTATCAGCCACACACCAGCCAGGAATGTGTCCCCTTGTCCCTCGGGATTTCCCAGTCAAGGAAGGAGTCGCACTATGCCTGGGTGTGTGTGTTTCTACACCCCATGAGCACCTCATGGCTCATGGCCCCAGTGGGCAGGGATCCCGGGCGGCTCCAGCGCCCCGGAAGTGATGCTGTACCTGGGAGTGGGGCCCAAGAGACGCCCTCCCCACAGAAGAGGTGTTAGTGACAGACGGGGTGCAGGGCAGGCCCGAGGCGGGGGACTTGTAGTGGTTAGAGGACAGCTTGTCCGCCGACAGCCGCGAAGCCTTCCTGTCGGCAGGAGAGGGGCGAGCAAAGATTTTCGGAGACGGCAAGTTATCGTAGAGGCCCGCGTTATCGTACAGCACCTCTTCTCCCGGGCCTGGGCCCGGGCCACAGCAGGCGGGACGGCCGCCGTCCTCCGAGTCCCACTGCCACACACAGCCCTGCGTGCATGCGGACAGGGAGAGAGCAGGTTAGCAAGCCAGGGGTTAGCAGCGCCCAGCACCCCACAAGGGGACCCCAGGGCGGCCCCGAGATGCACCCGCCACACACTCCACACACGGGAGTGGAGCGCAGCTCACAAGGACCCCTTTGCTTCAGGGTCTAAGGAAACCGTCCCCTTCGATCATTCCCAGAGCCATTACACGGTGACATTTTAGTTTTGTTCTGTTTTTCAAAGCAGAAGTTACTGATCTAGCCAAGCAGAGCTGGGCAGCCCCCGAAGGCAGGTCTGCAGTGAGGGCAAGGTCCCAGGATGGGACCTGGACTCGCCCGGGCAAGGCTGCGCTCTGGGGAAAGGTCACACTGAGTCTCAGAGGCCTCTTAGGGAGCAGGGGGAAACTGAGGCAGAAGTCACTCCATTAGTGGGAGACAGAGCCGGACACACCAGCCTGTTGAGCCTGGGCTGCCCGGTGGGGTCAGGGACTAGAACCGAGCCTACTGGGCTGTTCCACGCCCACCCGGGCCGGCTAGTGTGTCAGGCCACAGTCAAAGCCACACATCTGCGTTCCCTACTCAGTGACACCTGAGCAAGGGCCATGACCAAGCAAGACCTGGTCTGCTAAGAAGTGGCGTTGGCGAAGAACGCAGACACCTGGAAACCAACGGGAGACCCCGGAGTGGTTAGGAAGGGCTGAGAGCCACTTCGCGGACAGAGACCCTCAGGCCTGCAGTCACTTCCGAGCAGAAATAAAACCCCACTCGGCACCACTGCCAGGCCCTTCTGAGGCGTCACGAATCACCCTGCCCTGAAAAAGCAAGCGCTGGTTCATTCACTCTGCGCCCTTTACCCTGTTTTCATATTCTTCTCGTGGTTTCCTCAGGCCAGACGGTAATTACAGGCCTTTGTGATAAAAACAGAGATTAAACTGCAGTCACTTCCACTTTCTGCAGTGGGGCTGGGGGCCAGACCACCCCAACCATCCCAAAGCGACACAGGAAAACACAAAGCAAGTCCCCTGTCCTGACAGCCTCGCACCTGTCTGTCCAGGGTGATTAAGACGCTCTCGACCAGGCTACCATTTGGCTAAAATACCAAGGATGAGTCACACAGAAGACTTAGGGAACAGTGACAGAAACCCACGGAAGTGTCAGGTGTGCTGGCGCAGGCCTATGATCCCAGCACCGGGGAGGCTGAGGCAGGAGGAGCGCCTGTGTCCCAGGCCAGCCTGGGCTCCACACCGAGTTCAAGGCCAGCTTACACTACATAGCGGGACCCTGCCTCAAAACACAAAAACAAAAGCAAAAAGCGAAAGACAAAGGAAAGAGGGTCTTGATTGGAAGTGCGTAGTTTAAATATCTGGGAAGCCGCGGGTGAGAATGAGTGAAGGTGAGACGGCGCCAACCTTGAGCACAGTGTACAAATGTACAAAACCAGCCATGAAGCCCCAAAAGGGAAGTCACCCAGTCACCAGCCCAGCACAAGGTCGGAGAGGGCCTGGTGAAGCTGCAGTAAGCAAGGTGGCCACAAACAGGCCTCCACACGTGGTCTTCAGAGTTTCAGTAGCCCGGCACTGAGAGGCTGAGGCAGGAGGACTGCAAGTTCCAGCCCAACCCAGGGAATTCAGCAATTTAGTGTGACTCTTTCTCAAAAAATAGACGGGCTTGGAGCTGTAGCTTAGTGTAAAAGTGCTGCCTCTAACCTCCAGAACTGTTTTGAAAAATGGTGTATAGATAACAAATAAATACAGAAGGAAAGGAAAAAGCCGGCGAGGGCAGGCACACGACCTGAAGGCGCCTCTCCCTGCCCTGAGCTGGGGTAAGGCAGGTGGCCTGGGGCAGGTGGGTGGGCAAGGGCTTAGCTCCAGAGGACGCGCCCAGCCTGGCTGCTGGAGTCAGCCAGGCCAGGGTCTCAGCGAATCCACTCGTACCCGGGAACCACAAGCACTGGAGCGAGTCAGGCTCCGGCAGCCGAGCAGATGTCACTGCCCCGGTTAATGCCCAGGCTCGGGAAGTGGCTCGAACCCCTCCTGGCAGCACTGCTCAGGTTCAGGGTGGTGAGGGATGGGGCCATCCTGGGCTGCACTGAGGATACTGCTCTGTGGCACCTGGCAGTGACCACCTGGTGTCCTCCTTCTGCTGGAACAACTTACCTCGCCTGGTGACACATCTGCCCCAGCCAGGGGAGGAACGAACCGTCTCCAGCCTATCCCATGGCATTCAGAGATGTTTAACTGATGACACTGCCGGGTAGGGCCCAGCTGCTGGGGTTCCCAGGTCCCTGTCTCTCTCTGGGTGGCAGGATCCCAGGGGTGCAGTGACCCCAAGCACGCCAGGCCACTCACCGAGCCGTTGATGCAGGGGACATCGTCGTAGTGCAGCGCTGTGCCGCTGGGGTTGGCGTAGCCATTGGCAGTGCTGCCCAGGTAGGGGCTGGTGGACACCCCGCGTCTGTTCATGAAGCTGGGGGCGAGAGAGAAGAGAACTCAGGACTGGCCAGCGGCTCTGGCCTGATCATCGGTGCATCCGCAGGAGCCAGTGTGCTTGGGGCTGCCGTGGAGCCCCCGGGAGAGGACACTGGGCCGGGGCCAGGGAAGTGGGTGCCGCTCAGGGCAGTGCCCCCCACAGAGGGGGTGGGGACACTGCACACTGAGAGCCTCAGCAACTCCTGCACATGGCCAGGCCAATGAAGAGGCCACCTCTGTCACTGCCCCACCACAGGTCTCCGAAAACCTCAGTGACACTCTGTGATATCTGAGGGCAGGGCTGGGCGCATGCCAGAACCACCACTCCAGGAGAGCCCCAGACAGGGACACAGAGCTGGTGGGAGGGGCATGTCCTGGACAGGTGCCCTGAGATGCCCCGGATTCATCCTCCTGTCACCCGTCCAGCAGCTGCAACCTGCTTCTCCACCCGGTGGGCGGCATTCCCGCCACTGCGCAGGGCACAGCTCAGACTCAGGAGCGACCCTGAGCCGGGCAGCACACGACACTGAGCCTGCGGGCCTGACACCAGAGGACTCCCGGCTGGCACACGGGTGGACCGGGCCCCTGCCCAGGGCAGGCAGGCTCACAGCTGGTGCATAGGAGAAGGTGCAAGTGCCACATGTTCAGAGCTGGGACAGGTGTGTGTTGCCTTTGGAAGGCCAGGTCATGCCTGCTGGCTGCCGACACAACCCAGCAGATTCCAAACTCATCCAAGGAGCAGCCAAAGCGCTGCAGATAGACAGACAGACAGACAGACACACACACACACACACACACACACACACACACACAGACCCCTTCTGCACTCCTGTCCCCTCATGGCCCTTGTCTGTCCCGGGTTCGAGGGCCGTACCTGCATCGCTGCCCCTCCTGTCCCACTTTCCCAGCTCGTGGTGTGTGTGTGTGTGTGTGTGTGTGTGCGCACTGGCGCGCACCATCCATCTCTCCCCATTGGAACACCCACTCTGGAGACTCGGCTTTGTCCCCGGGAGCAGCCCCGCCAGGTTCTGGGACGACGTCCGCCCCAATGAGCTGGGTGTGAGGACCAGGCTGGCCCTGCAGGTGGCAACGCTGTGCTTGGAGAAAGGTGGATACCCTGGAAGAAATACCCTCAGCAGCTCTTGGTCCAAGCCGGGAACCAGAATCATCTGGAGTTTTACAAAGACACCCCCCACACACACACACACACCTGGTTTTGTCTCTTCACAAGCTCTTGCATTTCTAAGGCTGCCAGAGGAATTTTTAAAAACGCGAAGAACAGAAAGGGGAGTAAGGGGAACATGACTGCCTCTTGCCGCAGCTGCCCTTGGAGGGCAGAGGGAGGGCAGGGGCTTCCCCCAACTGCGGCACCCGGGGCTCCTGGAGCGCCACCGCCCCCTGCTGGTCAACAGCAGCACAGCCACTCTGTCCACTCCCACCACCTGTGGCTTTCACCTGAGTCCTCCTCTGCCAGGGGGAAGGGACCTGCAGGTTCCACACTTAGAGCACAGACCAGCAACTGCGGCCAAAGCAGTGCAGAGGAGGAAAGCACAAGGGGAAGACAGCAGGGCTCCACAGTGACGGGAGGCCGGAACTTCCGAGCGCACACCGAAGACGCCGCCCGGGCTGGGCCGGGCCAGGGCCGTGTGCAGGCCGCTGTGGGCCGCAAAGCCATGGACGTGGGACCTGGGGCCCAGCCGTGTGAGCCGCCGACTCAGCAATGCATGTGCGTGAGGACACGTTTCCCACCCCACACCGGCACTGTGGCTGACCTCACAAAGACAGGAAGCTGGGGGAGCCCTAGGGACAGACGCGTGGGGCCCTATGATGTCCCTCTGCAGGGCTCATGGGGTGAAGATGAACAAGACACACTCAGGTGGAGAATCTGGGCCACCTTCCCCAGTGGCCAGCACACCCCAGGAGGGATAGAGGGGCCCCGACCAGCAAGGAGAACCACTCTCCCAGCCCAGCACCTGACACAGGGTGGGAATGAGCTTCAACCAAAGCAGGAGAACCCACAGTGGACAGCTGGCCGGACGAGGGTGAGGACACTGCTGCCACTCCTCCCTCGATGCCAAGGACACCATGGACAAGGGTCCCGGGAGCACGATGCGGTGTCTCCACTCTACTATGCATTCTCTGTGCTTCATTTAACAATAAGCTCCCAGGTCAATGGGCTTCAACTCTCCACCGGCACTAACGGCCTAACCAGGCTACATTTCCAGGGAGAATCTAAGTAACTGCTTTCCAGAATGCACTGCTGTCCTTCCCTGGATAATCCTTTTAATGACCTCAGAAAGATTCACTGACTGGCTGTTGATCTACAAAAAGCAAAAAACTGCACTTAACCTTAGAATAGTTATCATGTGCCAGGTTACATATTTTGTGTTTATGTATTTTTTGGTGGTGCTGGGGATCAAACCCGGGGCCTTGCGCATGCAGGGCAAGAACTGTCCCACCAAGCCACATCCTCAGCCCCAGGTCACATATTTTGAACGCGTTTCTTTATTATATCTCTTCTGTTGCATTTCACAGAAATGTTTGCCTAGAAAACTAAAAAGTGCCGGGTGTGGTGGTGCACCCCTATAATCCCAGCACTCGGGAGGCTGAGGCAGGGAAATCGAGTTCGAGACCAGCCTGCAAAGTAAGCCCAAGGCCGGCCGGAACCGCACAGACAGCCTGTCTCAAAAAGACAGGAAAAAAGAAAAAGAATAAGAAAGAAAACTTAAAAAATGCAAATAACCTTTACTGCCGGCCCCCACCTCCCACACAGATTCTAACCAAGCAGCCGAGTTTCCTGGGCTCTCGCACCCTACTCAGTTTTCGGATTCTGCAATCTGTGTTTCTTTCTCCAAAAGAGGGGACCTTCTCACACCGGGCCTAGGTTAACAGTCTACTAATTTGTAAAGTAAAAGCCGAATGGTATCCTGAGGGGGATACGTGCGTTCAGGGTGCCCGTGGGGAGCTGTAGGCCACGGAGACCACAGCCATGCACACCCTGTATCAGCTCAGTTTCGCCCGACCTGGGGGGACCCGTCCCTGCAACTGGGAGGCCCCCGCTGTGCTGTTGCACCAAGCACGTTGCCTGGACTCAGCCCTCTGCGCCACCAGCACCCACACAGGGCTCCCGCCCTGGCCATGGTGTGATGCCAGAAGAGCCAGAGCTGCGCCCTTTTTATTTTTAGTTTTGAGATGAGTCTTGGTAAGTTATCCCGAAGGGACTCAAACCTGGGATCCTACTGCCTCAGCCTCCTCTGACGTTACCACCACATCCTGTTAAAATCCGATGGCTCTGAGAGGCGGCCCATGGCCTACGACTCGGCAGCAGGAGATCGGCCCCTGCAGCCACCGAGCCACTTGGCCTCTGCCTGAGACAGGGCCACTACTCACGGGCAGCCTGGGTGTGGGCCCCGTTGCCTCTGCGCCAGGCAGAGAGTATCTGTGGCTGTGAGTACTTTTGCCATCATGACAGGAAGGAAATACTTAGGGTCCCACAGAATGATTCAGCATGAGATCGCCTTGGGCTGAAATCACAGCTTGAAAGGAAGCCTTGAACCGGGCGGCCGAAGTGCCTGCGCTCCCCCCGCCGCCGCGGCAGGAGCAGACTCATTTCCGCCACATGGCACAGGACGGGGCAAACTGCAGCCCCCAGGCCAGATCTGCCACTGCCGGTCTGCAAATAAAGTTTTGTCGTCACCCCATTCACTCCACCAGTGTCACCCCCTCCAGGGGCAGCGCTGAGTGGTTTGGAGAGGGAGGATCTAGGCACAGAGCAGACCTTTGCTTTCTGGTACCTTATATAAGACTGATGCTCTGTGCTCTAATGTGAAACTCAGAGAGACAAAATGATAAAAACATTTGGACAAAACAAGGATTAAAGGAATACAAAAGGGAAGGTCTTTCGGGTCGGTTTGTTTCGTCCACTGACTTACCCCCAAGCCCAGGTCAGGCATTGCGGGGAGTGGCCCTGGCCGGCCGGGCTTACCAGAAGGTCTGCTTGGCGGTCTGGATGACACTGGCGGACACCTCCACGTCTATGTAGTCATAGTGCAGGGCCCCTGGGTCGGTGGACGAGCCCGTCTCCGCCAGCAGGATCCCGATCCATCTGCCCATGTCCTCCGAGGAGGAGGCCTGCGGGAGAGGCAACGTGTCCTCTTGGGTTCTTCAGCCCTCAAAGACTGCCCAGGGGCCACCCGATGGGAGAGGCCATGAGAGGTGACGGTGACACAGATGACCCTGGCCCAGCCTGAGTGCCGGGCTCACAGGGGTGTCTGGGAGCCATGGTGCCAGGGGCAGAAGCTGCAGAGGAGGAGCCCAGGTGGAGACCAGGTGTGTGACGAGGGAGTGGCCACCGCCAGCTCCACACCAGCGAAGGCAGTTGCTCCGGGAGCCCCGCGCACTCAGTGGCAGAGTGCATGGTGCGCACCACACCCACTGCCCTGTTGGTTGTGTCCACCACAGCTACAGGGGTCCCACAGCACAGGGTCACCAGGCTGCCCCACATGGGCCGATCTCACAACCCAGCTGACCCACAATCCGATCTGCTTAACTTGCACGTCTAAAATCAATCACTAAGATTCTTCTCATCACGTTCGATGCCATCCCGTGACACAATTTGGAAAATCGGTAACGGTAGATAAGAGGTCCAAATAAAGGTGACTAATCAAAACGAGCACAGCGTTTAAAGTTTAAAGGAAACTGAGCTGTCAAAGGGGCGAACAGACAGTGCTGAAGGAAAATTCCTGAAGACGGGTCTGGCATCGGAGCTGTCAGCTCCGGCTGCCCTTTTCTACTTTGGTGAATAAAGAACAAAGCAGCCAGAGAAAGAAAACACACAGGAGCCAAAGGTCCAAAATGCAGAGACGACCCAGCTTGCTGCCCACAGGACCAGCGTGTGGTCCCCGAATGCTGTCCCACCAGGAAAGAAGTCGAGGACGTCCCGAGGGAGGCTCAGGACCCACCGCTCCCCCGGGGGTTTCACAAGCTCGGCCCCGGTGCCCTGCACGGGAATCCCCACACACACACCAGGGAGTGAGATGCAGAACAACGGTGGAGCCGACGTGAACAATGGGGCCGAACCTGCACGGCCAGGCCAGGGTGGGTGGGGACGCTCCAGGCGGTGCCATCTGCCAGGAGCAAGGGACGAGGGCTGGGTGTGGAATGTAGCAGGGGACTGCCACGGGGCACCCCTGGAGAGTGCCACTGGAAAGCCCATACCTCCAGCACAGCCACCTCCTGTCCATTGCGGAGCAGCCGGAAGGTCAGGGGGTGCCTAGAGTCCAGGCCCGGGATCACCTCGCAGCCGCGGAGGGGGATGGACACAATGTGCGTCTTCAGGTCGGCCCTGTCCTTGTGCAAGACCAGCTTGTTGTCCTTCACCCTGCACCAGCGCTCCCGCCAGCGGTTGTTGGAGAGCACATTCAGGTAGCCTGCGAGGAGACGAGAGGTCAGCGTGGGGTGGCCTGTGAGGCGGGCATGGGGCACAGGGCCTGGGTCCTGCCGTGTCACCCTGCCAGAGACGCCAGGAAGGTGGCAGGCAGACAGCAAACTCCTCACACCCACAGCTCTGAAAGCAACCCTCGGAAGTCGCTACCTCTGTGACTCGGTGCCAGCAGGGCTGGGGCTCTCCCATGACAGCAGAGGGCAACTAGGATTGCAGGTGCCTGTGACCCAGCTGTCCCCCTTCTGGGCATCTTCCCAGAAGAATTAAAAACACCATACCGCGGCGATGCACGTGTGCCTATGTTTACAGCAGCACGATTGGTGAGAGCTGGATCTCAGAGGCCAATCAAATGCCCCAGCAACCCAGGAATGGGGAGAAGTGACTTTTTTATACAATGGAGTACTACTCAGCCATAAAAAGGACAAACTGAAGACTTTCACAGGTAAACGGGTGCAACTCAAGTCCATACCCAGAAGTGAAATAAATCAGACTCATGTGTGAGCACCATAGTGTCTCCCCGGCGTGCAAGGTGAGAGAGTAAATGAGATGTTATCAATGTGTATTAATTCTGAAAATGATGTCATGTCAGCCTTTCAAAGTTTTTCTTCCTTTTCAAAATTGTTCTAATGATTTCGAGGCTTTTGCCCTTTCGTATCAATTGAAAAATCTGCCAATTTAAAAAAAATCAGAATTTTCATTAGAATTAGAGTCTTAGATCAGTTTTTGGAAAATTGTTGACTTCAAATGTTTCACCTTAAAGTGTTTCTTGAAACCTTCAGTTTCTCCATAATTCTCCCCAGTTCTGTCTACGGGCCTTGGAAATTTTGTGGTGAAATTTGTTTCAAATTTGAATAATCTATCAACGACGTGTTTGGCTTTTGCTGTCACTGCCAAGTGGAAGCGTGGCTGCCTTTCAATAAACTTTTTAAAAAAGAGCCAGCAGAGACTCCTCCAGGAGCTAAGAGAGTCCTGGCGTCCGGAGAGGGTGACGGCCACTGAGCAGGGAGCCGGGGGGGGGGGGGGGAGCCTGGAATGGGACAGGGCTGTTGACAGCTGTCACCCAGAGCCAAAGGGGACTCATCGAAAGGCTGTGGACTGATTCTGAGAAGCCACAAATGCTGTTGGGTGCACGCCAGTCATGGCAAGGTGGGTTTTAGCTTAACCCATCTGAAAATGGAGTGAGGTCCCGGCCATGGAGGGATCCACGGAGGAGGGAACCTCAGCCCAAGGCGTCGCATCCTCCGGGCCTAGCGCTGCACCCCGGTCCAGAAGGGAGGCCTCTCAGACCGAGCTCTCAGGCGGGAGGCGATGTCTCCACGCATCACTGAGAGACACTGCCGTGGGGACGGGAGCACAAAAATCATCACCCCATGTTTAAAGGGGAAACTCAGGAAATGGGAAATTTTCAGCTGCCACAAGCACAGGATGTGCTAGAGACGAGGCTTGGGGCAGCCCGACAGGGCCTGCGAGCTCCAAGCCCTGCTCGAGGTCAAAAGGGAGTTAAAGGGTGCACAGGACGGGACCGCGGCAAAATCAAGGGTTTCTGAGCCACGCCACGTGCAACGCACCTTTTCTATTTGTGTACACGTGCACACGCGTGCACACAGCTAAAGACGTTCAGAAACACAAACAAATCCTCGCAATCCTTTCTCCAGAGCACAGGGAGAACCCTCCCTGCTTCCCTGTGCTGGGTCTCACAAGCTCTACTGCAGGGAGCAAAAGCAGAAAACCGAAACGGAACAGGACGGCAGGACCCAGGATGAGGCTTCACACGCCACTTGCAAGGCATCTGCTAAATAAATCTAGCGGGCACCCACGGAGCCACGGAGCCCACGAGGACTCAGTGCCCCCATGGGGCACCCTGCTGCCCCCGGGATGCAACTCTGAGGCTCAGGCGGATACCACAGCCTCGGTGAACACAGAACAGGCTGAGGTCGAGCAAGGTCCTCGGGTGCTTCACACACTTAGGAACGACTGCAGGGGCGGAGTCTCGAGGGCCCGTGAGAGGCAGAGGAAGCCCCGTGGGATGGCCAGAGCTGATGCCACTGGGTGGTAAAGGCGACAGGAAGGAACTGTCACTCTGAACATAGCTGTGGGCCTGTGCATGATCTTACCCCGTCAGGCATGGTGGTTATTATTTAAAAGGAAGTGCGGTACGGCGCACACGCCTGTAATCCCAGCCTCTGGGGGCCAAGGCAGGACAGTCACAGGTTTAAACCCAGCTCGGGCAATTTAGTGACTTAGAGATGCCGCCTCCAAAAAAAACAAACCAGCCCTGGCACCTGAACACCTGAGCACGGGTCACCTACAGGTGTTTCCTGCCTGTGGCTTTGACACTGTCTATAACCGGTCATACCAAGAACCCATTTTGGGGACCTTGGTGAACTGTCTGCCCTTGTGTGGGGGCCCAGTCTCCTAGGTATAAGACAACAGACCAGTGTTTCCATGAACCACAAGGGCGGGTCCCTCCAAACACCTGGACCACGGGGCGCAAGGTTCCTGCACGCAGAGCGACCATCAGGCAACAGCGTGAGCTGCGGGGCCAGCGGGGAACACCTGAGCTCCAGGAGGGGATGAACGTGGGGATACTCCAGGCACCCAGAGGGCAGGCAGCCCCGAGACATGGGCTGAGTGGGGCCCGGTCACCACGCAGAAGGCGACCTGGAGTCCTGTGCGGGGCGGAGAGGCTTCCAGCTGCAGGGCACTCGGGCAGCCAAGGACAGCGCACCAGGGACAGTGCCTCTGACTCCAGGACACTGCCTGGGCCCGTGCTGAGCCCCTCAGGACAGCGGCAGGGTCCCCATAGTGCCCACTGACTGAAGGGTGCACTCTGGCTGGGCCTGTCCCTCCTGAACATGGCCAGCGTCCCCGACGCCATGGATTTCCTGATGTTGTGGCCACAAAAAGAACAAACACACAGGACAGAGCCACCCCATATTTAGGGCATGACTTCACAGGACAGTACCCTACTCCAGTGCGTTTCTGGATGTATTCATGGTTTTAAAGAGGGAAAAATAAAAAAAGAAAGTGTCTGGCCATAGCTGGCCTGTGATGTAACCAGGAAGCAACGCAGCCACCCAGCCCTGTCTCTCACAGAGGGCAGCCAGCCCCGTCTCTCACAGAGGCCACCCGGCCCCATCTCTCACAGAGGCCACCCGGCCCCGTCTCTCACAGAGGGCAGCCGGGGTCCCTCTGCTGGGTGTGGCCAGGAGTGAGAGGTCGGCCCACATCCTCCCAGCCCACACCCAGGGTGACCATGAACCCAGGCCGGCCAGGGCCCCGGTCCTCACCTCCAGGGGCTGCAGGTCCAGCCCCAGGAGTACCAAGGTATGGCCAAGCCTGGCGCCCGGGACCCACAGAGCTGGAGGCTGCCCGCTCCTTATGTGGTCCACTCTTAGTCTGCTGGTTTTAGGGTCTTGGTCCTGTTTCTATTGTGGTAGGGCGCTGCTTTAAATTTGAGAATTTCAGCAGAGTGGCTTGGGATTATTTCTGCTCCAAATTCTAGAGCATGAAACTTTTTCAGCACCGTGGCCCGCGTGCCTGAGAAGGCTTCATTAGAATGACAAAATTAACTTTATAAGCCAGGCATGGGGTACATACCTGTATTCCCAGCACTCTGGGAGGCTGAGGCAGGAGAGTCACAAGTTCAAACCCAGCCTGGGTAACTTAGTGACTTAGAGATCCTGTCTCAAAAACAAAACAAAACAAAACAAAACTCTAGATGTAGGTCAACACAAAGGCCTTGGGTTCAATTCCCAGGATCTCAGACACACACCCGTTAATTCTCGGGCACAGACTAAGTGTAGGCTGAGAGGCAAACACAAAGCCTCCCACAGCCAGCTGTCCCTTGTTGGGCATCTCTGGTCACAGGCCAGTGGCTCTGGAATTCAGGCAGCTGCAGGAGGAAGGCAGAGAAGGGCACGGAGGGCCCACCTGAGAGGGACCTAGCTTTGGTCATATGTGACTAAAATATGGACACCTGAGCACCGTCAGGCCTCAACTGTAACCAGCTGGGACGAGCCGGGCCCCAAGGGCAGCCACAGGGCAGCGGGCACAGTCATCAGGTGTCCAGGCACTGCCCCCAGCCAACACAGCGCCCATGCCTGCAGGGTCACCTCTGACCCTCTAGCGTGTGGGCCAGCATGGAGGTGCGGAGATGGACACTGACGTGGGCTCTGAGCCTTACACGGCGCCTTCCAGGGAGGATGGGACCCAAAGTGACGCATGCGTATCCACTAAAGTCCTCTCACGGGGAGTGACATGTCCACAGGGCCCAGCACAGCGGCATCCCCACACCCTTCCTTGCTCCGGCCACAGCTGGCCACCCGGGTGACCCATAGCCGCACTCCCCACTCCTGAGTGGCAATCGGGAGAAACGGGCAGGGCCAGCTGTGAGCTGCTTCCCCCAGCTGCCCTCGACCACAGATGAGGTCACCAGACCCAGCTCCCTGCAAAGTGACACCGATCTCCGCCCCCCCCACGGTCACTTTCCAAGGGGACGCCTTCACTCCCAAGGCCATCACTGTGGCCCCTCAGGACTTCACAGCGTCCAGGGCAGGCAGACGTCACCCAGCACCCCTGAATACGGACGCCTGTGGAGGCTGGGGACCTCCCTCTTCCCTGGCAGCTCAGTCAGGTCCCACGGCTTCAGCACCCTGTGCACTGTGCAGCCTGCGCCCCCTCCCTGCAAGGCTTGAGGGGCAGGGACGGATCACCCAAGGGTGCGTGTACAGCAGGGACCCGAATGCCACACCCTAAGGGAAACCTTACACCTCAGACCCGATGGGAAGAGCACTAGGGGCTGTGGGAGGGAGGGGGCAGGTGCAAACAGAATAGCTACACACAGAAGGAGCCACAGATCTACACCTCAGGGACAGCGAATGCGCAGCCGCTGCTGTGGGAAAGGCACTGGGCGACGGCTCGGTGCTTGAGCATTGCCTAGCATGCGGGAGGCCCTGGGTTTAATCCCTGCTCCATCGAAGAAACAAGGCGGGCTGGGGATTCAGCTCAGTGGCACACGTGCCTGCCTGGCAAGCATGAGGTTGTGAGTTTGATTCCTGGTATGAAAAAAATGGACAAGACAAGCAAAGGAAACAAGATTGAATATCCACATATAATTTACAGCTTTCCTCAGAAAGCAGCGACCTGATTCCTCTAAGCCTGGGGGCTGAGACACAGAGATCTCAGCCTTTCCTGGTGGCCGCCCCCATCGGCCTGCACTGTGCCCACATCGGGTCCCCAGGGCACCCGCCCTGCCTCTGCCCCCTCCCGTGACCGACCAGGCTAAGGACAAGTGCTTGTCTCTGGGGTCTTGTGCTTTGCACCTGTCTGGGTTGGATCTACGGGAGAGCACAGCCGCTCTGGTCCCAGCCGTGCACCACTGTCCCTGACAAACAGCTGCCCAGGAACAGTGCACACGCAGAGGCTGGGGGGTTCTGAGCTGTATGGTTCCCCCAGGCTGAGACTGAGGTCTGGAAGACACTCAGGTTTCTCCCTGCAGCCCAGGCAGCGCCTGGATCTCAGTCCCACAGCTCTGCAGCTCTCTGCCCCTGCTGCTCTGGGCTGCCAACCCCAGAGGGGACCCGGGAGATGCTCACAGCATCTGTCACCAGGAAGTAGCTCAGGATCACCCCCAGTCAGACTGCACTCCCCACAAGCCAGACGCCACAGCACACCACAAAGCCCCTGTGGCCGAGGGAGGCTCGGGGGACCCTGCAGGGGGAACCCCACCCCCAGCAGCCCAAGGCCCGTCCGTCCCCCGCCGCAGGCTCGAGTCTCACCACAGGTGGGGAGGTCCTCCTCAGCGGACGAGGTCTGCTCATCCGTGGATGGCTTCTTCTTTCCCAAACCAATGATCTTGGTGATTTTTTTCCCAGTGACTTTAGGGACTGTCCCTTTGGCCTCTGGTTTGGAACTTTTCTTCCTCTTCACTGTCAACAACAACAAAAAAACTATAAATGCTAAATAAGAGGAAGAAAGCGTAGACCACCACACACCCCTCCGCCTCCCTCTCCCGGGGCACAGGTGTGTGAGCACCACATGACACAGGGCTGCTCACAGGCGCCGGGGCTCTGTGGTGGGCTGAGTGCACGAGGGCACCTGGGTGCCCCACACCTACCACGAGCGATGCTCACCAACGGCAATGCAGGTGGCTCATGCATCGTGAACAAAACGGGTATGCACACGGATGGACACACGCATGGCAACACACACGTGAGTGCACACTTTCAGACACACACACGCTCGGAGCATGTGTGACAGTGGCAGCCCTGGGCAGAGACCGCACAGGGTTGTGAGGGCGTGTGGTGCCTGGTGTCCGGGGCCCCTGCTCCTGAGCTGAGCGCTGGTAGCAGGGCCCGGGTCTGCCGACCCCAGAGAGAACCCACCATGTGGAGGAGGCCCTGCTGCTGCAGCCCGGCACAGGGAAGTGCGGCAGGCACAGCCGGGCCTGCAGGGCGAGTCCGCAGCCAACGGGTGCTGGCTGCTCCCGGACCCGGCCCATCTGCTGGGCTCATGCCCCACCCTATGCGGGGCTCTTAGACCCGCATTGCCTTCCTGCCCAAAGTGCTGTGGGTGCCAGTGAGGGCCAGGCTCAGGCTGCACCCCCTGCCCTAAGGGCCTCAGTCTCATCCTGTTTCCAGTGGAACAGAAGACAGGCGACCATGTCCGAGGCTACAAGCAAAGAAGCCACATGGAAATTTAGGGCGCACCGCCAATTACAGCCCACTGAGCCTCCTCCGTGCTCGACGCAGCCGATGCCCGGTGAGGCTTTACTTGGAGGCAGGTCTCCAGGGAAGCTATGGAGGTGAGAGGGGCCCAGGCGGGTGGTCCCAGCCCCAGGGTGAGCATCCAGGTAAGAAGAGGCCGCGTGCGCAGAAGGAGCAGGTGAGGACACACTGAGACCGTAGTCACCCACCGTGGAAACCAGCCTGCTGCGCGTCTGAGCCACAGCATGGTGCCTGGGGTCTCGCCCGGGGCCTGTGGTGTCCTGCTCTGGCAGCCTGAGCTGACTAACGCGACACAGTCCTCCTAGCAACCATGTGGAAAGCCCTCCTGTGATCCCAGGAACGATGCACACACGGGAAGGCCCCCCCGGCCCTCTGTCTCAGACACTCGGAAAGCATGCAGAACCCGCTTAGCACCCCAGCGGCCAGGCGCAGCCCTGTCACCACCCAACAGAAGCACCTGCAGCAGGGACAGCTCGGCGGCTCTGAGCGCAGTTCCAGTGAACCAGAAGGGAAGGCACCTGTGGCGGCTGCGTCCTGCTATTGGCAAAGTGCCCCCACCCCGTGCAGCACAGCTCTGCCCAGCACATGGCCGAGGACAGTCAAAGACAGCTGTGTCCAGCCAGCACCCTCACCGTGCATGGCACCCCATCACCCTGTATGCTCCCCGAGCTGGACCGTTAGGCTCCCCTCAGCTCTCCTGAGCTGGGCTCCTGCTAGAAAGCAGTTGCTCATAGATGAACTTTTGCAAAAGCAAAAGTTGGTTTATCCTCGTGGGAAGGAAACCATCTGACCCCCTTGTGGCAGCTGCTTGGCAGGTGCAAGGTGGTGTCAAGAGCCCAGAACAGAATTAGGAAACAACGGCCTGAAACTCGGGGCTCTGGGCTGACCATGCTGGGCAGAGGACGGCAGAAGGGTGCAAGGACATTGGCTGGGTGGGGATGCGAGTGACAGAAACAGCCCAGGCAAAGCACATGCTGCTTGACTTACACAGCCATGGGCATCACCAGCCCACCCTGCATGCTTTTCTATGTAGCGGCAGGAAGAAGGCTGGGACAATGCCACTGACTCCCACTCAACACATCACCCCTGGGACCCAGCCTGAGGGACGGGGTGTGCAGTGTCAGCTGACCCACCACTCCCATGGGGCCAGATATTGCAACCGCACCCCTTCCTTCAGTGGAATGCTCAGAGCCACCCAAAATGGCTCTCCAGGGGGCTAAGTGTGTGGGTGTGTGGGGGTGTGTGCGTGCACACTCGTGCATTACTGGGGATTGGGCCCAGGGCCTTCACACTGAGCTATCCCACAGCCCCTTTATTTATTTATTTACTTGACTCTCAAGGGTTGCTAAGTCCCCCAGGCTGACTTTGAACTTGTAATCCTCCTGCCTCAGCCTCCTAGAGTGCCAGGACTGCAGGTGTGTACACCAAGCCTGTCTCACACTGCACTCGCGTTTGAACCAGGGAGTTCTGGAGCCAGGCTCATGGCTCCGGCCTCAGGCACTGCGGCTGGCTGCTGCCTGTGAACGTGACCAGAATCTCAGGGTGCAGCTGTGGGGTTCAGGCTTTCTCTTGGGAACCAGCAGAGGAATCCACGAGTCCCAGCACAACCAGGAAATGGGGCTGGGCTGAAATCACTCCTCAACAGGAGCCCCAGAGTGAGAGGAGGCAGCGGTCAGGACGCTCCAGGCTCAGGACCCTCTGGTGACTTCAGGGTCTGCCATGAGCCACACACGCCATGGGAAGACACAGCCTGGACCAGGTCATCTTCTGTCCCAAGGTCAGAGCTCACACTGGTCGGCTGGACACGGGCACCAGATCCTGACATACATCCGCACGTGCGTCTGGACAGGCCCATGGCTCCACAGAGCCCCTCGTCTCTCAGGCACCATGGGGGAGACAGGACAGAACAGAAGGGAAGGTGCAGCCAGGCCCTGCACCTGCCCGGCACAAGCCTGTCATCTCAGCACCTGGAAGGCTGAGACAGGAGAGCTGCTTGAGCCCATGAGTTTGAGACCAGCCTGGGCAAGAGTAGGGCTGCATTTAAAAGCCCAAACCACACAAACAAACACACACCCAGGGAAGCAGGAGCATGGAGATGTTATACTGCTTCAGGAAAAAGCAAAGACAGCTTTGCGGTTTGGACTGCGTGTAAGGAACAGCCCCGCAGAAGACAAGATGATACGTTCCACTGACCGGCTTCCGTCAGACAGGACTAAAATTATACCGAGACCCAACCGGAAAGCCATATGTGGGGACACAGACGGCCTGACCTTCCAAGTGACCTGTCCTGCGTGATGGTCCCCATGGGTTTGGGGCTGGGCTGCTGTGGGCACAGGAGGACTTCAAACTCTTTCACGCTGGCCACACGGGGCAGGTGGCCAGGGCATGGACGGGTGACCCCTGCAGCCAAGGGCACAGGTGCTAGGAGCACACGGAGGTTTGGCTTCCTCTGACACCCACCCTCAGCTCGGAAACCAGTGTCCAGTGCAGATGGGAAGGAGGCCTGCACAAGACACACAGCTGACCCAGGGCTTGCACGGAGGACCCTCCAGGCTCAGTAAGGAGAAATGCACCACTGAGAGTACTAGTGGGCATGGGGCATCCAAGGAGGCTGACGGAGGGAACAGCTGAGGCCAGCTCATGATGCTGTCACTAAGGAAACCACCACTGCCACACACTGGCAGAGATGGCGGAGAGGGACACAAAGCTGATGGACAGGGCCTGGGCTGGAGGAATGTGTAAGACCCCACACTGCCACTCTGGGATCCACATGTAAGCGACAAGGAACCACGTGTCCACGTGAAAGCTTTACACAGCCACCCAGACGCCCCACGCCAGCTCACGGATGCACCGTGTCCACCATGCGAGGGAATTCTGCCCAGAAACAGGCGGGAAGGGGCTGCCAGCTGGCACCTGCTACAGCCTGGGAGGTCAGGGGAAGTGGTGCTGGGAGAACAGGCCCAACTCAAGAGCTGCCACGGGGACCTCGGGGGCAGGATGGAGCGGCACTCAGCAGGGGCGGAGGGTGGAGGCCACGCCAGGGTGAGGGGTGCTGTCAGACTGCGGCTGTGGCTACACCCACAGGTGTTTACCAAGGCTCGCAGGAGCACAGGCCTGGACAGTGCAAAGCTGAGCCTAAAGTGTTTACATCATCTGTACACCTGCATTCACAGTAGATCACACACGACAGTCCCAAGGCAGGTGGCACTGACACAGCATCCGTGACAGATAGACAGATACAGAGACTGTGCTCAGTTTGTAGAATGGAATATTACCCAGCCCTGAAAAGGAAGGAAGCTGTAATGCTCATTGCAATGTGGATGAACCCTGAAGACAGCAGAGGAAGCGAACGAGCCAGGGAGGCCTCCTGAGTCCTAGAGCAAGCCAGAGCCACAGGGACAAGGCGGTGGTGGCCGGCGGCTGTAGGAGCTGGGGTGGCGGGGATGGGTGTGGGAAGTTCTGGCCATGGACGGGAGGCAGCTGCTCCACAGTGAGAGAATGTGCCTGAGGCCACTGAGCAGCACACGTGACATTGATCAAGATACCAAACTTTGTCACCGTGTATTTTGCCATAATTGTTTTAAAAAATTAAATCCAAGTCAAAAAAGGGCATTTTCAGGCGACCTTTTTTAAAAAAGGTTTTCAGAAGTCTCCGAGTATGGCCTCTTCACTGGAAGCGGAGGAAGCTGAGGCCTCTAACAGAGGGCACTCTGACGATTGCACGCCCAGTGGGGGTCAGGCTTCCGGCCGCAACGCCGAAGCTCCCTTCCCGGGAACCAGGCTCTGTCACTGCCACCTTGGTGGTCACCCAGGGAGGAAGTGGTAGTGAAAATCTCAAGGCATGGAGACAGGCTGAAGGCCACAGCCGTGCTGAGGTGCGGCAGGACACAGGAGGGTGACGCGTGTGGCCAAGGCACCCAGGCTGCGTCACCCCGCTGCGCCCAGAGGTGGCACGGGTGTGTTCACCTTGCTCCTTCCCGTTGCACGTGATCCCGTTCTCCGGGGTGCCCTCCCCGTCCGAGCTGGGCCGCTCCGAGGACAGCTTCTGGAAGCACACAAAGGGCTGGGTTACTCCTTGGGCAGTGGCATGGGGTGGACATCTCAGAAGGGAAGGGGGTGTGGCCGGGGTCTCAGCACCACCCGGAGATCCGGGCTCGTCCCACCACGCCTGGCTGGTGAGACCACCTCGAAAGCCTTAAAAACACTTGGAACAAAGAAAAGGACACAGCCTACTTCCTGTAAATTTTTTCTCAAAAACCATCTTGAGAACATATTATAATCACAAAAAGGACTCCCTCATCAAGCCATATTATCGTTGCATAAATTAATATTCACTCCATCACCCACTTAACTTCCTTCTGCCATGCCCTAATAATAGAGTGAATGTCAAGGATACACACATGACAGCGGAATTCTCCCGGGAGGAACAAACCACTGCTGGGACTTTCCCTGCACTGCCTGAGCCACACGGACCTGGCCAGGCACAAAGGAAACTGTGAGTGATTCTCAGGACACAGGGACACACAAGCTCCGCTCACACGGCGTGGCCCGGTGGTACTGGCTGAGGAGGGAGACCGTGCCCTGGACCCTGCAAGGGACAAGGGCAAAGAGCCGGGGGTGTAGAGGGCGCCTGTCACCAATGCAGCCTCACAACCAAAACCCTTCAGAAAGGCGAAGAGCCGGTTCTGACGAGCAGGAAAGGAACGCCACGCACTGTGCGGGGAAACGACACCACTGCGAGGTTTGAGAAAGGCACCCTGATCAGCTACAGGACTCACACTCTGAACAAGCAGAGCAGAGCAGAGCAAACTGCTCTAGCCTTCCGCCCAAGAATTCAGCTCCCAGGAGAATCTCAGGCAGCAAAAACGCCACAAAGATTTATGCAGAAAATGTCAACTAGGGGGTCATTTTAAACAGCTCAGCGAAGAACAGGCAGGACAGGTATGTGTGCACAGAGTCCCGAAAATGTCACAGCTGCTGCTGAAAAAGCAAGAAGGCTGTTGCCTGTGACAGAGTGGGGAGAAAGCAGCTATAGAATTTGATGGGGTAAAGTTATCCAGACCATAAGAGTGAGACAGGAGCAGGAAGAGGCTGGTGACAGTGTGGGGGGCACGGCAGAGGGGTCACACCCTCTACAGGGCAGACTTGGGGTTTTTCACTCCATTTGTGTTTCTCTAAACTTTCTGCATTTCTGACAAAGAGCAGGAATTCATTTTATATCAGATGGCGAATTCTGTGCGTGAACTTGAGTGTGTTTCTAGAAGATTTGAACTGGTGGATTCTGGGTGTGGCTCTCCATGGTGTGGGTAGGTCTCATCCAATCAGGTGAAGGACAGGAGGACCGCCCCTGCCTAGGGGAGAAACTCCCCAGCAGATGCATCTGCCCCTGCCCTGGGGACCTCGGGGCTCTGCCCCCAGCCCACACTGCAGATGTGCACTTGCCACGACCACGTGCGCCAGGTCCCTGGAACATCTCCTCCCCCGCACACATGCCTGTCCATCGGTCCTGATTCTCTGGGGAACTCCAATGACTACAGAGATGAAAAGGATCTCTTTGTCCCCTGATTGGGCTGAAGAAAGACGCCTCAGAAAGTTCCTGAGGTTCAAGCTGCCAACAGAAGACTTTGTGGCCAGGAGCCACGGGTCTCCATGGAAACAGTGTCGGCCTCGTATGAGGGACAGGCAGATGGCGCACGGCGTGGCCATCCTGGGTTCCAGGCATTCTGGTGGGGGTGGGGGATGTGTGCGGGCAACAGGGAGTCAGCTCTTCCGCCCTCCCAGAGAGTGGGGACCACCCAGGGCTGGGTCCCAGCCTGCAGGGAGCAAGCTGCTGGGAGGCTGAGTTAGGGACAGCCTCGGCAGCCCTGCTCCAACAGTGGGTGACTCTGCACCAGCCCCTCCTCCCACTGCAGCCCTCCATCTCACCCAGGGGCAGGGAGTGCAGAACAAAGCAGAGCCTGAGAACTGGCCACCAGGGGGCAGGAGGCAGGCTGCACTGCTTCCTGCATAGGAGTGCAGAACGGAGACGCAGCGGACTGCCTGTTCCCAACACAATGAAAACGGTAACTGCTGAGTGCCCTGGCCTGCACCTCTATTAATGGGTCATGCTGCACCCTGGGAGGATGTACAGAGCCACGTATGCCTCAAACAAAAATAAAACTCAGAATGCTTTATGGGGTGACCCAACTCAGCCATTGGGTCCCATGAGAAGACCTGGGCTCTTACCTTCTCCAGTTCTGCCTTCGGCACGGGGGCACTGGCCGGGGCCGGGCACTCCAGATCTGCAGGCCCACTGCAGCCACTGTAGGCTTCTTTGATCACCTGCGGGAAGCACAGACAGCGACTGAGTCCACCGAAGGCAGAGCCCACATGGAAGCAGCCAAACCAAGAGGGGACAGACTGGCGTCCGGGGTGACAGGCACTCCGTGGGGTCAGAAGCACCTGGTGCATAGAGTGACAGGTGGCTGTCCCTTCATGCACTCACCAAACCCTCGGCGAGGCTCTGAGGGGATGGCAGAGGAGACGGCAGAATGGTGCCTATGAGGCTCCTGTGAGCTCACCCCCACCATTCTGGTCTCATCATAAACAGCACGGGCTTTCAGAAATGAAGCTGCCGTGCGGCAGCAGGAAGAGCTACGAAGACAAAGGAGGAGCAGGGTGGCTTTCCAACAAGACCTGAGAGACCTGAGCCCCTCCGTGGGTGACTTGCACTGGCGCTGGGTGCTGGAAGGCTCTGACTTGTGCTGGGAAGGGGGGCACAGCTGGTGCAAAGGCCCAGCAGGGGGTGCAAGGCTCACAGAGACTCCATGGCTCCCTGTCATGCTCAGAAACTCCCTAGGCAGCAGCTGAAAGATGGGCCCCTGGCAGGTGGTTACGACAAGGGGGATCAGAGCCCAGGAAAGGGCCACCTCAGGGAGGACACCTGGATTGCTGATCGCAGCAACCGGCTGATGCTATAGGACAGACACAGAAGACGGAGAATCAGGCTGTGGGGAGAGGAGCTGGGGAAATCTCCGTCACAGCTGTGAATAAAGTGGGGGTCACAGGCAAAGGGGGGAGATGGCAAGACAGCGACGAAGACCGAGGCCCCACCCCTCCTGGCATGGAAGGGGGACTCCGGGAGGAGAAACGGGTGACAGAACCTGAGAGGCACAGCATGGCAGCCATAGAGACGCAGGGAAGAGGTCAGTGTGGGGGCAGCCCTGGGAGGGTCCCCGAGGAGCAAAGCAGAGAGGCCAGGGCCAGGGAATGGACCGTAGCGAAGCCGGGGCTTTCCGGCGGCCTTTCCTGAATTAGGACAGCAGGCAGAGCTCCTGGTGCTGGGCCTCGGGAACCCCCTGCTGACTGAGTCCTTTCCTCAGTGGACACAAGGCAAGAAAAGAACATCAATGCCTGGCTGTGCAGCCTCGGGGAGAGGACTTGACCTCTCTGAGTCTCCGTTTCTTTGCTGGCAAAGGAAGCAGTCACGACTATCCATCTCGCAGAACAAGGGCGAAGGGAAAGTGAGGCCCCATGTGCAAGATGCCTCAGCCAGCGCCTGGCATCTGCACCCCCAAAGCACAGTGTCACTGTGGTCATCCCCAGACAGGACCTGCGGCCAGCACTCGGTCCTGTGGGCAGGCCTTGGGTGGGGGGTGGGCTGCACGGCCACCCTGGCCGGTTCCCTGCTTGTCCATCCTCACTATGCAGCTTGCACAATGTGCAGGTGTGGCCGGCCGAGGGGACACAGCACACAGGACAGACGAGGTCCTCCCGAGAGGGTGGAAGGCAAATCTTGTGAAATGCCATCTCTTCTCCCAGAGCTAAGCTGCAACTTGAGTCAAAACCCAAGCTCCGTCTGGCTGAAGCCCCAAATATGCAAGCAGCCCTGCAGCCAGATCTTGGCAGGCAGCTCTGAACTTGGTGCTGGGCTGGGACTCCACCCCAGAACTGACCAGGATGGACAAGCTCATGGACGAGCAGCACGGCGCTGCCCACATCTGGGACAAGGGACACGAGACGCCAAGAAAGAGACAAACGCGCTCATGGCAGAGGCTCCCTCCTTGCCAACCCCAGGTGTGAAAGCCTGACACACATGACACTGTCCAGTCGGTGACCTGTGCTTTCCCAAGGCTGCCGAGAGCAAAGGACGGCGGCTCACTTCCTGTTAACCATTCCTGTGCTGCTTTCACTCGCTCCCTCCGCACGGTGATTAAATCTGCAGTTAAAGAGGCCGGGTCTGGCTCGGTTTAGGGACAAGACTTGGTCCTGTCCTCAGGGAAGCAGCAGGACAGCTCAGGGGCCCCTCGTGGTACCAAGTGCGCCTGGGCTGAGCCCCCCTACTCCCCACACATGCAAAGCCCAGCAGTGGCCGGTGTGAAAACAGTCTGGTGACAAAACCCAGCAGTGCCTGCGGGTCCATCTCCCAGGGAGGCTGAAGGTTAACCCCGCCCTTTCCCACAACTGAGGCTTCGGTTAAAGGCAGGCCTGGGTCATGGCACCGGCAAACCTGCGCCTGCTCCCGGTTCCACAGAGCCCACAGAGCCCGGGTCTCAGGGCTTCTTTCTTGCTCTGCTTTGTTCTCACGCTGCTCCCCTCTCAGCCCCCAGGGTGCCCACGGGGTCCCTGAAGGAGGTGCACATTCTGCGGGGACTAACGATAGGCTCTGGCCTCCTGCTGTGTGTGAAGCCCGGGACATACACTGAAGGGCCTGGTGGCCAGCCCATGCCCACCAGGGGACGGGATCCTTTACAGGGAGGACCCAGTGGGCAGCTAGGTCATTAGGGCGTCCCTGGGGATGTGGGGACTCCTCTTCCTTCTCTTTTCTGACTTCCTGGGCGCCATGGGGTGAGTGTCCTCCTACACCCCACGCCCCTGCTGTGACACACCGCCTTGTCCCAGGCAACCTGGAGCGCTGGATCTGTGAGTCAAACAAGCCCTTCTCAGGAGCTGTGTGTGTTACACACGGCCACCTGCACAGCGCACACCCGGATGGCCAGGCCTGCAAAGTCAGAATGGCTGGAAGGAGGGGCTATGTCCCCGCCACGCCACGCTCACTGCCACATACGCAGGGCCTGCACCTCCCTGGGTCCCTGGTCCCCTCACCCAGCTCGCGGAGTGATGAGCTGAGAGAAAACCTGGGAGCGAGGGCTTGGGGCAGACTTGAGGCTGCCCATGAGCAGACTTGAACGAATGAAAGACAGCAGGGAAAGAAATGAGGGTACCAGGGGACAAGTGGACCCCGCAGCAAAGTCCTCCAGTCCTCTTCGCGGGGATCCCACAGGGACAGGAGGGGCTAAGCAAGACACTTCGGGAGAGCCTCGCAGGCGGGGACACGCAGCTTCGCAGGGTCACGGGGCGCCCATCCCCCCAGTGGCAAGGACACTGGGCCATCAGGGCTCCTCAAGCCAAGAGCTCTGCGAGAAGCCCACAGAGCTGCCCACTGCCAGAGCTGCACACTGACCACTGTAGAGCCTGGCCCCCTGGTCACCAGTTCCACTCCCAGGTTCAACTCGGATCCTGCAGAGGGGAGCAGCATGACCACAGTGCACGGGAAGGGACGGGCCAGGGGACTCGTGCCGGGGATGCAGACAGCACACAGGCCCGGAGGCTCCATCTTATTCCAGGCTCAGCAGAAAGGGGGCCAGGACACAGAGAGGGCACTGTGGAAGGCAGTGTCCACCCACGGGTGGGTCAGCTTGTGTTCCACAGGGTCTTTCCACCCTGTGCTCATCTCATGCCAACAGACACCTGCAGGGGAACTCGGAGGGCAAGAGCACAGGCGTCCACCTCTGCGCAGCGTCCGGTAATGCAGCTCCGTTTAAGGAGCGTGCTCTACACACGAGGAGACCAGGGCGCATTCCAGAGGGCTGTGGCCAGATCCCGAGCACATGACAAACGGTTACCCGCGCTGGGTGCTCTTGTTTGCTCTGAACTTGAGCCCCCTCTTCAAAAACACAGCCTCTGCACATTTTTAAAGGAAACCTGACCCTGTATTTCTGGGAATCTTGGCTCTTGGTCTTCTATTTGACCTCCATGCGATGGCTCATGCTTACAGCATCTGGGAGCACACACTCTCTCACACACACACACATGCGTGCACACACTCAGCTAATAGCTGCTGGTGCGGAGGAGGCAGGGACTGGACGGGCAGCTTTAGTGGCAGTTTCTGAACTGAGTGTGGGGTCGTGGCTTGGTTAGACACCATCTTCTGGCTTACAGTACTGGACACAGGTCTGTGCTTCTCACTAGAGGCATTTTTTACTGTTACCTTAAAGCTGAGCTTCAGACAAGCAAAAGCCCCATCTCCAGGGCTGGAGCTAATGGACGGCAGCAGATCGTGACGGTAAGACAGCTGGCATTTGTGTTAGGAAACGACTCCTGCTGGAGAATCGCCAGGGCTTTCCCGGGAACTAAAGGAGCGCTGTGACCGACACCCACCTCTCCTGTTCCAGCTGCTTACGCTGATTCCAGGAGCGCCTGGAGATCACTATTTTGCATTCTACCTTTTTGACAAACCTGATAAGTGTTCTCTGCACTGGACAGACACCCAGCTACACAGGCTGTAGCCAGGGCTGTTTGTAAGAAAACATAGTTTAAATCCATCTGCAAGAAAAACATCTGTCGTCTTCTTTACTACTGTCTTTCTTTAATTTTGCTCTTTATTTATATTTTCTGGTTTCTCAGGTAAGAGAAACCGTGCGACAGCCGAACCGGTGAGTTTGGCTGGGTGTCCGTGACACTGAGTGTGCCTCTCAGACCCTGTTAGGATCTCCACATATGACCTGCCTGATGTGAAAGAAGAGAAGAAAGGGGAAACCCTGAAAACGTCGCTGACATGCTCCACTGGCCACTCTGATCAGCTGCTAGTGGGAGAGAAAACCGAACTTGGCAGGAAGTGTCAAGGCCCTGCATTGGGATTACCGACGCCCAAAGCCTCCTGTGAGTGCTTAGGCTTCCCGGGAATCCAGCCCACACACGAGAGTGTGGGACGTGCGCTCTGCGTGGCCTGGAGTAGATCGAGCGGGATCTGTGGGTCCCACCCATTGAGGCCAGCACCCTCGAGTGGGAGACGGGAAACCCAGCATGCTTGTTCAATGAGGCGCTGGGTACCATAATGGAGGAGGAAGGCTCGGTTCTCTGCAGGGCGAAACCCCCAAGATGCTTTGTTCAGGAAAAGTGACGGGGGCTGAGGAGGAGGAGGGATCGCCCCACTGCATGCACAGGAGCTGTCCCAACCTGGGTCCATGCAGCCAAAAACAGGGCCGGGCGAAGAGGGAAACCTCGGAGAAGGCATCTCTGCCCACTCCTTTCTGCAGTGTACTTCTTTAATTCTGCCTGTGTCTCTCCAAAACTGGAGAGAAAGAAAGAAAAGCAGCAGGCAAGCTTTGCACTCAGACGCCCCTGTCCTGAGGTCTCAGGTGAACACATGGACAGGTGAGTATGAAAGGCAAAGCCCCAGGAGCCATCGGTGACGCCCAGCTTGGCCCTGGCTGTCACATGGAACTGCTCACCCCAATGCAGAGGTCCCAGACTCAGAAGGCACAAAGCACGCCACACCTGAAAGTACCCGGAGATCCTGGGGCATGGGGTGGATCTGTAGCACAGTGAGCTTCTCAATCCCACGGAAGGAATCCCGAGAGGACCATCCTCAGGTTCCTGGGAGGGAAGCCACCACCACTGGTGACAAAACGTTAAATGACCATATCCTTGTGCTGTATGCCAGAGGTCCCCAACCTCTGTGGCCCCGTGGATAGATTTTATGGGGTGAGGGCTACTGACCCAAAGGGATGGGGTTCCGGCGGTGAAGGATCCAGGGGAGAGGCCAGAGGTACAGGAGGGTGCACTGCTCCCCTCCTGCAGTGCAGCCTGGTGGCCCACAGTCCACACTGTTCCATCCACAACCCTGGCCTGGGGACCCCTCTGCAGCTTCCAGGCACCACTGTGGGTCCTGGAGGCCAATCTCACGCTCCCCTTGACAAACTCACTACATTTGCAGAGCTGAGAACTATCTGGATGGATGAAGTGCCGCAAACTCATTTGGTGAAACCCTAGCCCCCGGGGAATGATGTTATGAGACGGGGTGTCTTAGTGACTTTCTCGCGGCTGAGACAAAATACCCAACACCCAAAGTTATAGGAAAGATTTGTCAGCTCAGTTTGTGGAGGTTTCAGCCCATAATCAGCTGGCTCCAAGGCAGGGCGGCACGTGGCAGAGGGGGAACAGTTCATGGTGGCAGAAGACAGCAAAAGCAACAGGTGAGGAGGGAGACAAGGCAAGCTTCTCTCTGTCCCTCATACTGTATTTGGTCTGCCAGGATTGGGGTGGTGCCAGTCCAATCAGTGGACGGATCCAACGATTACCCACCCACCTGCCTGAGGCTTTGGGGGACATCTAGACACAGACGGCGACACGGGGCCTCTAGGAGTCATGCAATCCCTGGTGGGAGCCCTGTGAGTGGGATTAGAGGCCTGAGCCCTGCCTGGGACGTGGCAATGCCGCAGGAAGCCGGCTCCCTGGTCCTCACACACTGAGCCTGCGGGAGCCCGGATGCTGGACTTGGAGCCTCGAAAGCCGTGGAAACGGGTTCTGCTGTCCGTGGCCCGAGCTGCGCTTTCACCAGAGCACTGTGAGTAGGGACCAGGGCAAGTACAGTGACCCGCGCTAAGAGAAAATGAACAAAGGGAATGCGACAGCATGTTAGGGACGGCCAAAGAGAGAAACACTGCACTGGGAGACGGCAAGGAAACATAAGGCAGACTAAGGAAAGGACAGAAAATACGAGCAGAGGGTAAGAAGCAGGACCCAGCAAGTCCACTGACCAAACTCCACCTCGTGCAAGGGGGCAAAGATTTACTGGAAGAAAACAGTCAGGAATCCTTTCAAAAACACAGAAAGATGACAACCCAGAGGCCCAGCAAATCCCAAGCAGAAGCACCAAGAAAGATCTGTGTGCAGAGACAGTAAAGTGGAACTACCGGAAATAAGAAGGAAAGTCCCGGAGTCAGCCTGCCAGCGGGGGACAGACGGGCTCTTTCGGAAGGGCGGGACACAGGCGCGGGCACCCTGCCCGCCACAGCCTACCTTCAGCCACTGCTCGGCCTGCTCCTTGCTCTGGACCGCGAGCACCAGGGGGTCTGTGCCCTGCTGCGTGATCTTGAGCTCGTGCTTCTTCTTCTTGCTGTCCTTGGGGAGGTACGCGACGCTGCAGCCCTGCAGCGGGAGCTCCATCTGCGGCTGCTGGTCCTTGGAGCTTTTGTAGCACTGCGTCCAACAGAACAGAGGGGTACACACAGTCAGGAGATCTGAATGGAACCCCGCTGTGAGCCTGTGAGTGGCCGGGCCATGGGGCCTACCCGACTGTGGGGACACAGCATGGCGGGGACCACACAGGAAGCCCCGCTTCACACCCACACGCTGCTTCGCCTGCCCGCTCACACTGCACAGGGCATCGACCGCTGGGATGTGGGTCGCGGGCAAGCCAAGGTCCCCTGCACCCCGGGCGCCTTCCACGGACTCCCCCAATACACGCGTGTGGATAAAAACCTGGCAAACGTGGTTTCGTTTGCGTGACTGACGCAGCGTAGAAGGCAGTTTTGTTTGCTGCAGCCGCATGGCCCAGGGGGGAGACGCGGCGTAACCAGCGGGACTTCACCCCCACACGCCGCGTGGCCCTGCCAGTGCCATCTCCTCGCCCCTCCAGTGGGCAGATGAGTGGCAGACCCCACTGCCCGACGGGTGGACGTGTCACCACCTCGCTTCCTGACACCCCATCCTTCGGGGACACTGCCATGTACACTTCAAGGGGGTCCCTGACCAGCTCACTGCTCACTCCGGACCCGCAGAGCAGAAGCAGGCGCCTGCCCGCGGCGTCTGCCCCCGTGTTCTGTTTATCTCCGGAACCCGGAGGCCGAAGCCGTCCTCCTCCAGGAGACTCGGGCCCAGGGGTCAGCAACCTGCATCCTTTGCTCTCTCACTAACCTAATCTGGGTCCCAGGAAGCTTCCCTCTGAGCCTACTCCTCGTTAGTAAAATGTATCCTGCTCTCTTTATTACTTAAACGACGTGACATTCTCAGGAAATGGGGTGTGCACTGCTTCTGGAGCAGTTTAGTCAGCTCAGCGGTCCCCACTGCAGACGGACGGGGAGGCTGAGGCCGGCTGGGTAACTGGAAGAGTGCCAGAATGGACCCCAGGTCCAAGAAGCAAGACTGCAGGGTTGGGGGGCTGTACCCGACACCCCGACTCGGGGAGTGGATGGACAGACGCCTGCTTTCAGAAACGCTCTAGAGCCTTCCCTGTCTCACAGCTTCAAATCCGTGGTTCTCGGGGCCAGCTCAGGGCTACATCTCATGGTCACCCTAAGAAACACTCCCAGACCGACCACACTCTGGCTGCCGTGACCCTCACCATTCCCAGACTTCCTCCATCCGGAGCAGCAGGGCAAAGGCAGCAGAGAAACAGCACGCAGCAGGGGCCGGAAGGGGACTCGGCAGACAAATGCCACCAGGCCGGGCCAGGGAAGCCGCCCAGACACAGGACACTTCTCAGGCTGCCCAAGGACAGGCCAGTAGGATGGAGGAGGAAGAGGGCCGGCAGACGAATGCTGAGTCGTCGGGCCAGGGCTCACAGCGAGCACTTTGAGCTTAAGGCGTCACAGTGTCCCCAGAGCCACCTGGGCACAGAGGACCAAGGCCACTTGGAGCTCAGCAGGTGGTCGGGAATCTGGAGGGAGGGACGTGGCTCCGGGACCGTTGGAGGCTGGGAAGAGCCTGCCCCTGTGGGCAGAGGCTGCGCGTCTTAGACTCAACGTCACAAACTAGCTTTCAGCGGAGATAAGAGGCTTCGCATTTTATCAGACAGGGCTTCCCCGAACTTCTGCTTCTTACGTACAACTCCTCTGAGGGGACAGGTAGGGTCAGGGAGAGAAAACCAGGGAGGTGAACCCCGAATTGCTGACTTCCCACCACCACAGCCACAAGACAGTCCACACTGCGTGAGCTTCTCTTTTAAATAAGATCCGACAGCCAGGCATGGTGGCCTATACTCTTACCCCAGCAACTGAGGAGGCTGAGGCAGAAGCCCAGCCCAGGCAATATAACAAGACTCTGTCTTAACATTTAAAAAATGTTTAAAAAATTTAAAGACTGGGGATGTAGCTCAGTGCAAAGCCTAGGGCTCAACTCCAAGTGCTGGGAAAAGAAACAGAAAGTTGTTTATTTTAAAAATCTTTCTGTGATACATCCACATCTTGCAGCTATGAGGTCAGATTATAAATAAGGACCATATTAGTCTCTATTTTTCATGCTTTAAAATTCCCCGTGGCATCATTTTTGAGATACTGTAAATGTGAGAGAAATTCAGGCCACACATGTGGAAAAAATATGTACTTTCACCGCTTAAAAAAAGTCAAACAAAACCATTAATTAAAAAATACAGAGTCCTAAGAGTCTAGGAAAATAAAAATCTCCCATAATTCACGCATAAAACTCAGTTCAAAAAAGGATAACCTTCTTCACTAAAACAAGATGTTCAGAAACTCAAATTCTCAGATTTTCTGTTTTAATGCCAAACTTTTGAGTGGCTTTTCCCCCAAGGTGAACTTGAAAGGAAAACAAAAGGAAAATAAATAAATACTGTAAAGTTCATAGCTCTGACTTCAACTCTGGTTTCTGAAGGAAGCAAGAGAGGAAGGAAGGGAAAAGAGAGGAGAGAA
>PVLA01014273.1:0-31562 GCA_004027455.1 Hydrochoerus hydrochaeris | reverse complement strand
TCAGACAGCACTGTCTTTCTTCATGGGAGGAGTCTCTCTGAGTCTGCTCCACCTACATGTGACTTGATTCTCACAGTGTGGCCCAGTGGAAGACAGGAAGACCAGCCAGAAAGTACACATTCCCAGACTTGTCAGCAGCAACCTGTATCTTTGTCTTCAGTCTTCTTGTTTATATTACTGACAAACTGACCACAGGGGTCAGGACTGGAAAGCGGGATAGGTCCTTGTGTGATTAGGCACAACAGGTGAGGTTCACCCCTGCCAGGGGGGGCTGGTTGGTCTTCTCCCCGTGAGACTCTAGGGAACCACTGCACTGGAATCCAGCTTAGAGGTCACCTCTGTCCCTCCATCCTGAACAACCCTAGACCTATCTGGATGTTTCCCCAGCACTCTCGGATGACAGTGTAGACACAGGCAATGCTCTCACACTGCAGAGCCACACTGCTTGAGCTCATAAGCCTGGCTCAGTCACAGAGCGCTCATGTGACTCTGAGTTTGTGTGGCTAAGTTTCCTCACCTAAAATATGGAGGCTGAAAACAGTGCTGTTCACATGAAGGTACCGTGAAAATTAAATGAATTCTACATGTGTTTAAACAAAGCTGAACACTTGGAAGTAGCCAAAGGTAGAAACAACCAAAGAGTAGCTTACCTGGCCAGTTGTATGAGGTATCCACAAAAGCCTGATTCATAGGGAAGGAAAGTACAATGCGGGCAGCCAGGGCCCAAGGAAAGGAATCGAACCGCAGTTAGTGTGGAAGGTGTGGAAGGTCAGTCTACAGGAGGAGAATGGTTTTGTGGCTGTTGTGGTGATGGAAAAATAGCAGGGTGAGTGCAATGAACGTCACTGAGCTGTACACTTAAAGGTGGTGAAGATGAAAAATTTTGTGTTATGAGTAGCCTTTCAAAACTTGAAATATAAATCTAAGTGACTGGCATTTAATAATGCCATGAGTGCGCAGCTATGAATAGCAGCACATGGTCTGTGACTGAGTCATGCGTCCTCCATCTCCAGCTTGACAGGCAGCTTGGGAAATGAGAGCCCATAAAAGGCAAGAGGAGAGTAAACCCCAAGTGACAGATAGTGGTAAAAGGAGTAGGAGGACCAAGCAGTGAGAAGTGCCCATAAGGAAAAATAGAGGGAGATTAAATCTGCCCTGATGAGTCAGGAAAGAGGTCCATCATGGGACAGCTAGAGAGCATGCAGCACAGGAAGGCTGGGCAGTGTCTCCCCCCTCGGGCCCTCCTGTGGGCCCTGATCAACAACTGCAGCCTCCCCAGTCTTCCCACCCTAGTGTCCTGGAATCAGATGTCACACAGGGATGGTGTATACTGGAGCTGCAGGTGAGGCAACCGAGCTACAAGCTCTGAGAACAGTGTGTCATCCAGCTGTTCAGGTCCCAAAGATCACCTGGAGGAGGCCTGAGGTATGCAGGTGAGTACAGAATGCCTCTGAAGTCCAGCTGAGTCCTATGGGACCAGATAGGCCATGCTCCTCAGGGACAGCTCCATTTGTCCATCTGCAGAGAAAGGCCACCTCCATTCTTGGGCACTCAGGCTGGAGGAAGAACATCCACCAGGAGGCTGGTGTCCATGATGCAGACAGTTATGATTTCTTTTCTTGTTCTTGTCACACCTATGGTTCATCTAATAATATGAGAATGTCATGGATGAGGCAACAGGCTCCAGACAAGCAGAGAGAAGGACCAAATCCAGGGCTGCTCACACATAACACAGAAAGAACATGAATGAGACTGGCAGTTAGCCTACTTTCATGGTCTATACCTAGACATCACCTATGAGCTTCATGCACTCAGAGACAGTGCTTCTGGAAGAAGGTTGTGTTGTGGGGTGACATAGATGACTTCTTGTTAGGAGATGGGGTCCATTAGGAGAATCCAGCCACTGGGAAATGATGCTGAAGGGTGGATCTCCCTTGCAACTCTTCCCTTCTCTACTTCCTGGCTGCCTTGGATTCCTTCTGCCAGGACCCTTGGCCAGGCTGCATCTCTCCCTGGAGCCAGTAAACCATGGACTAAAAATGTGTGCCAAAATGATTATCTCCTCTGTTAAGTTCTGGGTATTAAGTATTGTGTCCCAGTAGTGGGGAAATAGTGACTAAGACAGATTTTGGTGCTAGAGAAATAGAATTATTGCTTTGACTCGACCTGGCATATGGTTCAGAAACCTTTGTAAGTGGCTCACGGGAAGAGTTTGGAAAGGTTTGGAGATGCTGGGGAAAGAAGCATTCCTAAGGGCATGGGAATGAAGCTCAGTGTTGGAGGTCTTGTCTAGCAATTTTTGAGGTCCTGAGTTCAATTCCTAGCACTGCAAAAGAAGTGGGGAAGGAAAAAAAGAGAAGCAACTCTAAACAGGTACAAGACAAATCACACAGCTTTAACAAGTTTTACACTGAGAAACATGAACAAAAAGCTCATAGAAAAATTTTTGGCTATATCACAAAGGAAACAATTTGCAAAACTGTAACAGAGGAGATTTGGTTATTGAAAAGATAAGCATTAAAAGACTCCAAGTACTTCTCCTCAGGACAGAAGGACTTGAGAACATGTGGAGAATCAGTAAGACCCCACACTTGAAGGCTAAGAACTGCTAAAGTAAAAGACCATTTGAGAACACTGTTTTAGGACACGCTACCCAAGAAAACCTAAGAAAGTCACTTAGGTAATTGGTTCTCCAGGATTCAGTTCACAGTGCTCAGTCATCCCAGCACTAAGAGCTCAGTGGGGCCATGAACCAAGGGGACATGGCAACTACTAGAGCTGGTGCCAGGCCTTGGTGTCATCCACATCGTGCTGCTTTTACAAGCATGCAGAATGCAAGAGTTAGAGGGTCATGAAGCCTTCCACCCAAATTTCAGAAGAAGGCCTAGAAAGTAAGATAGTTGCCTTGAAAGAGCAATGTGTGAAGTTGTGAGAGTGAAGTCATACATGTTGATGAATATCAAGAAGTTGGAGTTGCCAGGAACATGAGATATGAGCTGAGGAAAGCTGCAGGCAGTGAGCAAAGGCACTGCAGGAGAGAGGCCCTTGACACTTCCACAGGAGGTGCCGTAGGGCCTCAGTGGATGACGTGATGGGAGCAGGGCCAGGCAAGTCTTTTGGAGTTCCAGAGTCACAATACTCATGTCAGGTGCTAGATAGTACAGAAGACGTACTTCCTTTCCTAGACCAAATGCACCCTGGGCATGGTAGGGAACAGAGCACATGACAAAACTGATGTCTGCTAGGTTTCTGGAGTAGCTACTGCTTTCCTCATAAGGACAAAGATCAAGAATTAAGTCTGTTTCCCCCATTTCACTACCATAAAACTGTGCCTACCACTGGAGTTAGAATAGCTATTTTGTGACTGTGAGGAAAGACTCCATTAATCATCAAGATGCAAGCTCTGCTGTCATTGAGTCACTAAACCAATACTTGTCTATTTATAAGAGTCATTAACAGGGAAAAAACAGTGAAGGTATTTGAGATACACTCTTTATTACATTCTTATAGCAGGAAACCTACTCAGTATCCTAGAAGGGGTAACAGTTCACTGAATTACTAGACACAAGGAACCATGACACACAAGTCTGCCTTGCCTCCTTCCAAACAGAAACCACAATGGGACTTTCTCCTCCCCACCCCATAGTTTCAACAACATATTACAGGTGCTGCTAGTATTAAGGGTAATTCAACATGCTTTATTTTAACATGTGTCAAGTGTACAGTTTATATTCATGTGGACACAGGCGCTCATTCTCCATCCAGCCTATCCCAAATTAATACAACAGAAGCTTCCAGCATCCCTGGGAGATTTCCTCACAGCCTTCCACCTTCCTCCCCAAGGTAGCCAACCTCTGCACACCCAGCTGCCACAGGAGCCAGTCCCTGACTTTGCATTTTTGTGCATTTTGCCCATGGTTAGGTGGGCTCACCCTTCACAGGAGACCCCTCATCTGAAAGGAGGGACACAATTGCCACCTGTTTTCCTTGACAGTCACTCCCCTGGGCAGTGCCTGTGTGCAACCTTGTAATATCCAGTCCATGTCTAGCTGCATCCACAGCAACTTCATGTGTTCTTAAAATTCCCACCCACAACTCATTTCTCCCCCTTCCTCTCCCTGTTCCTGGACATGGGTTCTCAATGTCACCATGTCTGCCACCTATACTTTCTCTGCCTGGTGACCGCCCTACTATAGGTTATGTGGAGCTACCCTGCACCATGCCTCTCCAGACAAGTCCAGAGGAGTCTGCTGGGACTGGTGCAGAGCTGGGGTCTTTACGGTGAAGTGTGAGCTGGGAAGGGAGGAAGGCAGTTGGGGTGCAGGAGCTGGACCAAGCCTGTGCCAGCAGAACTGTGGGTGAGGGAACCCCCTGACCTGCCAAGCCCTAGACATCCAGTACACAGGATGGCCTGGGAGTCAAGACACATCACTTCTTACTCCAACCCTGTGTGTCTCTCTGAAAGTCATCTGCTTGCTTCCTGGGCTACAAAAACATCGAGCGTCCTTAGTAATTCTGAAAATTTCTTCAGGTTCTGACCCCTTGCAAATTTAATGCCAGTGTATCACTTTGTGCAAAATCTTCTACTTCTTCAAGCACTTTTACTTCTATGATGTCTTGCTCCTAAAATTTTCCTGTAAATGATTAGATGAGACCCTCTTTGCATAAGAAGCATGAGGTCCAGACAAGTGGCAGGACTGGGACGAGAATCCTGGTCCTGTGACTCTTCTGAGAGTGGCTGAGTCTAGCTCAGCAGAGTGGACCCCACACAGAGGTACAATTTGATGGGGAAGGGAAAGGGGAAGCTGCTGACAGGTGCACAGGGGAGAAATCAAGTCAGCTCAGGGAAGGGGCTTCTTCCTCCAAATGTTCTGCCCAGGAGAAAGGGACACAGGGCAACTTTGGACAATTTGTCTCCCTGAATAACAGCTTTCTGCATTGTGTCCTAAGCTAGAGAGGCCATCCAGACTTACACAAAGGCATCTGTGTGCTAGGGCACAGTCCTGACTCCCAGGCAGGACTCTCTTGGCTCTGGAACCAGACTTGTAGGGTTAGAGCAGACTTGGCATGTGGTAAAGAGGTCACCTAGGTAAATATGAATAGCAAATGAACAACAAAGAATATTTAGGAGAAATATTCCACACAATTTGGAAGACACAATTACTCTGTAAAAATGTTATTTTATTCACCCAAATTTCAATTAACTGATCGTCTTGTATTTTTGTTTGCCAAATGACCAGCCCTTATCTGGAGTTGCTGTGTGTTCGGCTGACTCATTGGTGCCTGAGAGCTAATGGTAAGATTTATAGGAGTTCATGATACAGAATTGAAAACACTGATAACTTGAGATCAACCATGTTGGGAACATTTGCGCTGCAGAAATTGGTATCACTGAAAATCAGGGCTCTTCTCTTCTTAGAGCTGGTTTTGAAACACTCCCCAGCATACCACTGTCAAAAAGCCACTGCCCTTTTCTTTGCCATGCTGGGTAAAGACTGAGACTGTGTCTTGGGAGCTCCAGAGTTGCACAGGAGTCAGAGAGCTCAGGATACTGGATGGGAAATATCCTGTTGGTAGGATCTGAGGAGAAGGTATATTGGAGTCGCTAAACAAGGGTGCTATGATAACTACTTGAGAGGGTGAAAGGTGAGTGTTAAAAACAGAGGTCACTAGAAGTTACCCAATTCTAACTCCTTTCATCATGGCTCAGGGCCTGGGACACTTGGCTGATCTTTTGGCTCAGGGCCCAGGCCGCTTTTGAGCCACAATGAAGCACATGCCCTGGTTGGGAGCACTAGTGGCAGAGTAGCTCCGGGTACTGTGCAGGGACTGCTCGATGTCAAAGCCAGCATCCAGGATAGCCTGCTCCACCTCCTCCTTCGCCAAGGCCAGGCAGGAGAACTCATGCTTCCCCACCATGTAGGAGGAGAGGTGCAAAGTGACAGTGGTCACCAGATGGCCACCAGGCTTAAGCAGAGCAGCAAGGTTGCACAGCGCAGCTCGGTAGGCAGCCAGGGTTTTGCAAGCGCACTCCATGGCCAGCATTGTGAGCACACAGTCGGCAGGTGGCAGCTTCACCGGGGCCAGCGGGTTGCTCAAGTGCACATCACACTTGAGCACCCTCTTCACTGTGGCCTGGAGCTTCTCAGCCTTCTCCTGCCAGTGGCTGCTGCGGGGAGACCAGAGTTCAGAGGCCGCATGTGGAAGCTGCCAGGAAGCCCTACCTAAGTGATCAGCTGATGAGGAAACTGCCTCTCCACAGGGTTGCTGTCCCTTGGTACCTCTGTGACCTGAGAGTAGACTCTTCATCAGCCTCTGTTTCCCCAGCAGAAAAAGGCCAGAGAGAGTGGACCACAGCAAGGAGCCTTCTCCTTTCTAGTTCCATGTGAGCTCCTTTCCCTTGTTCTCCATGAGAGGCAAAGAGCACCAAGTGTGCTCAGGACATCACCAACATCATTGAATGGAAAGATGAGTAAGAGAATTTGCTACTGATAATACATACAGACGGCTGTATTAAAAATGCAATGGAGAGTGATGAACAGCAAGTCCTAGAAGATAACAGAGCAAATTTCTCTTTTAAGATGTTCAAAGGTACTGATTAAATGAATGTAGATGCACAACAAAAAAAAAATTTAAGAAAGTAAAGGAATGAGAAATATATAATTTAGTTTAGTGATTTTATCAGGTAAGGGAGTCAGGGAGCAGGAAACACAAGAGCACAGGTAATTGGTCTTTGGTCTGGGTGTCAGGTTGAGTGATGGGTGCGTGTGTCATATTCTCACAACAGGCAGAGAGATAAGGAGGAAGGGAAAGAGGGAAGAAGGGAGAAAAGCAAGAAGGAAGGAAGGAGGGAAAGAGGGAAAGAAAGAAAAAGAAAGAAAGAAAGAAAGAAAGAAAGAAAGAAAGAAAGAAAGAAAGAAAGAGAGAGAGAAAGAAGAAAGAAAGAAAGAAAGAAAGAAAGAAAGAAAGAAAGAAAGAAAGAAAGAAAGAAAGAAAGAAAGAGAAAGAAAGAAAGAAAGATGAAAGAAAATGAAGGAAGGGAGGGCAGAAGGAAAAGGAGGGGAGGGAAGGAAAATGAAGGATAAAAAGGAGAAAGGGGAAAAGAGGGGTCCTGTCACTGGGCTCCACTAGCCATAGCTGGCTACGCCATATCCTAGCACCACACTGACCCCAAGAGAGTCTACTGTGTCCCCACCTCAAGATGTCTGGTGCATCCTTGAGGATCCTGTTGTCCAGGAAATGTCAGGGACAACTGAGAGACCAGAGAGTCTGCTGAGGAAGAAGGTGGTGATTCAGTCCCCAGAGATCACCCAAGACCTGTCCCTTACCTGTTCCCTTCCAGCTCACAGGCTAATTTCAGCACTGGGGTCCAGTCAAAGGCCCTTGGATCTTTGCTCAACCATTTCTGCAGCTCTTCCCTGTTGTGGTCCGTGAAGTCAGAGAGGGTGATGTCACTGAAGGCCTCACAGGCAGCCATCACTTGGTAGATGGTAGGGCCTGAGCCTACATCAATCAGCGTTTCTCCTCGGAGGCCCCCTGTGACAGTGAGAGATCACTGAGGTTTGAGAAAACAGGCAAGAGAGATGAAACCCAAGACAGTCTGAGAGGCGAGAAGGACATGAACTCTGCTTCCACCCAAGGAGGCACAGCTCCAAGTGTGATGGCCATTGTGCCTGGCAGCTTCCTGCAGACCAAGCACCTGCTCACTATCCTATTTTCACAGCCCAGAAATGCCTTGTAGAGTCATAATTCTTGTTATTTCCATGTTACGGACTAGGAATCCCAATCTGGGAAATGTTCAACAATTAGCTCAATGTCTTTCAGGCAAGAGATAAGCACTCATCTCTCCTGGACAGAGAGCAGACTCATGCTAGAGCCTTCTGGTACTGCACTGGACAGTGGTACTTTCCCTTCCCTTTCTTCCCTCCCTCGCTCCTTTCAGTGGCCTTTCAATCCCAGGCAGCCTGGGCCTGGACCTCCCTTGGATATTCTGCCTGGATGGACTCCAGCAGGGTATTGGGAAAGAAGACCTGGGAAGACTCCAGGGGTGAGCCAAGGGTCACCCGAGTGAAGGAATGAAGCTTATGGTAGCATTGCATCAGCAGCCCGGGCTCAGGGCCATGGCTGCTCTCTGATTCTGCCTCCCCTCCTGCTTATTCACCAAGTTCGCAGCTTCTCAGCACTCTCTCACTCCAGGTTTGTGTTCCTCAATCCAGGACCCTGAATGAGGATACGACTGCCCAACCCAGGTGTACATGAGCCAGCCCTGGGTCCCTCCAAAATCAGTCTACTACAGATGGTTCAGCCTAGGCCCCTGGGGCTGAGGAATGAGCCAGAAGGTTTGTGTCAGGGCTGACACCCTATCCAGCATTCTCATACCCTGCTCTGCCAGGCCCTCCTATTCACGACATCCAAGATACACAATCTAAATACACCCTGATCCTCAACCCACCCCAATCCCACTGCTTTCCCTTGGCTTTCTCTCACTTCAACAAGACTGTACTTGCTGGTGATCAGAAAGCCATTCTCACTTGGCCTAAGGACCCAGGGACTTATGGAGAGTAGCTTTGGAACTGTGCGATGTTTACAGTTCGCCTGCACAGCCTGACCTCTGGACCACACAGAGTTCCAAGGTAATGAGGGGAGAGACCCGACCTCCAAAAAAATCCCAAAGTCACTGGAGGGGTCCTGGCTTGCCCAGAACATCATTTATCTGCAGGGTTCCTGGGGAGAGTCTTAGGGTAGGGAGGGGCCATCTCTGCTCACCTGGGCCAAAGGTCTTGTGGAGACACTTCAGATGAAACTTGACCATCTCAGTCTCAGGTGAGGGGCCATGCTCAAAGTTGTAGAAAGTGGCCAGATAGTCTCTGGGTATGAAGTACTTCTGGTATTCATCCAGATCACTGAAGTTACCCTCCATGGTGACCCTGAGTTTATTCTCCTGCCTGCCTGCTCTGTCTTATAAAGGTTCAGAGCTCCTGACTCCACCTCCAGGAATTCGAATCCTCCTCTGCTCCTCCCATGCTGGCCTGACACTGAGGGCCCAGTTCTGGAAGGAGCAGAAAGGATATGGATTCCTTTATCCTGCTACCATACAGACACACCTTACCCAAAACTCCAAAACCAGGCCTATGACAGCCACTGAGATGCTGTGAGTCTCCTTGCTCTAGGGATTGACCCACATCCAGCTTAGGAAACTGGTGGTGCCTAGCTCTGATACCTGCATGTGACCCCAGGCAGGTGTCAGACTTTCCCCATCTGCAAGCTCACATCTGTGTCTCTGAGGACCAAGTCACTTCCTGAGTCACAGGAATCATGGGCCTGAGTTCACAGGGAGGTCCCCATCATTTCTGGTGGTCAGCAGGGCCAGGTGACTCTCCTCAGTCCAATCAGTGGGCATAGTTCCATGGACCCTGTCTTGATGGAGAGGTGTTCAGAGTCAGGAGTGAGGACTCAGAGAAAACTCAGCCTCCATTTTTGCCACCAAAAATAACTCTGATTAGGCCACAGACCAGACAGAAATGTGTCTGCCACACTGGATATTCAGACCTGCTGCCCGGGTAGCGGTGGGACAAGACTGTTTAGCACTAGTTTTAAGTGAACAGACAATTCTGACTACCCCTAGAGAGCAGCCTACAGCCTTCACAGTGATGGAGTGACCCAGGAGTCACTGGCCTGGCTTCAAGCAGGCAGGAATCCACAGTGTTCATTTACCAAAATAAAGTGGTTTTCTCTTTCCCTTCCTTCTTAACCTCCTACCTCCCTGTCTTCCTTCCTTCTTTCCTCCCTTCTCTCCATCCCCTCTCCCTTCTTTTTTCTTTGTCTCTGTCTTTGTCTTTACTCTCTCTTTCTCTCTCTGTGTGTCTCTCTCTGTCTCTCTCTGTCTGTCTCTCTCCCTCTCCCTCTCCCTCTCCCTTTTTCTTTCTCTTCTTTGTGGCAGTGCCTCCTGTGTAGCACAAGATGGCCTTAAACACAACATTGTTAGCCTACCTGAGTACTGGGAAAACTGAGTACTTCCTGCCCAACACAAGGAGTGTTTATTAAGGGGACAGTAAAGGTGCTGATGAACACTCAGGGAAGTCACAAGGTACCTGCATCAGTCAGATTTTTCCTGAGAAGCAAAACCATAAAAGAAGATTTATTTTAAGGAATCAGCTCATGTTATTATGAAGGCTATCAAACCTGCATGATTGTTTGCACATAGAGGCCCAGAGCAGAGCCAATGGTAAAGTTCAGGACAACAACCATCTGTGCAGAATTCCCTCCTGTGGAGAAGACTCACTTTGGGCAGACTATCCTAGGGCTTTGAAGAGCATTCTTTAGCTCTGTTCAGACCTTCACCTGACTGAATGAAGCCCACATACATTAGGGAAGGCATCTGCTTTATTTGAAATCTGTGCATTCAAACGGAATCTCTTCAAAAGCAACTGGAGAGAGATGGAGAGAGGCAAAGCATCCTACCTGTATATGGAATTGAACTGTACACATGACTGTACCACCCAGGGGACATCCAGAGCCTATACAGTGGTGGGGGCATTTAGGGGTCTGCACAGGTGTGGAGGAGATCAGGACAATGCACTCTGCTAAAGGGACACCCTGGAAAACAGGGGACACATGCCCCAACTCAAGGCCTGCAGCACCTTCTGATGCCCAGAGGAATGAACCCAAGTTCCTCCTCTGGACTCCAGCCTCTAGCTGTACCCTGCTTTCTTCACCAACCCTCATCTCCCTTTTCCTTCTCAGTCCACATCTGAGTCTGGCCTAACCAGAGGCCTCTCATAGCACTAGAATAATTTTCCCAAAGCAAGTCTAGTAAGGGTACATTCTAAGAAAAAAATGAAAAAAGTAAAAGCTTCAGGACCACTGATGCATTGGACCAGATCACTCTTTGTTGGGATGGGAATCCCAAAGACTTCACTGTAGGATTTTTAGCAACCCTGGCATCTATCCATTAACTGCCATTGGATCCCAGTTCACACTTGGGGCAACCCAAAATACCTCCAGGCATTGCCAGATGTCCCTGGGTAACAAAATTGCCAGCAGGAGAGAAGCACTGCCCTATTATTTACCTTCAAATTGGCAACAGTCTGTTCACACCAGGGCAGCATGGGTCCATTTGAAGAGTGTGTGCATGATTTGAGGCATCTTTCTACAGTGGGATTGTTTAATATCTCAGAGCAATTTCTATCTGAGGGGACTTCTCCCATAATTTTAAACAAATAAACAAATATCAAGCTAGCTATCTAGAAAATGTGACACTTTAAAAGTTAACTAGATATAAAAAAAAAAATCAGTGCCCCATGCTGGGAAAACAACCATCTCAGCACACCATGTTCCAGTGTGACCTCTGTTACCTATCTTCTCTTTGGCTTTGCGGGATGATGAAGCCAGTCTGCAAGCAGGAATTTGGATATATAAACAACACAGTTCAAATATGAACTCTGGTGAGTTGTCAATCTCACCTCACAACAAAACCTCCATGTCTTTTATAAGTCAATGCAAATGCAATCACCACTGCCAAGTTTCCAAGTCTCTGGAAGGAGAGAATTTTCTAAACTTAGCAAAATATGCAAGGAAAAAAATAACAAATATATCATACCATATCATAATGTCACAAAGAAGTGACTCCCTGTCTGTCAGATGTCAGATGTCCTGAGTGTCTCTGGATAACTGAAGAATGAATACAAGGGCAAACAAGACAAAGATTAGGAAAAGTTTATTGAAAAAATGCTCCAGAAAGACAAAAAGAGCCCCAAAAGTGAGCTGCTGCTGAGGCTCTTTTTCTGGATATTTTTATGCACAGAAATGATCATATATCAGGCCCCTCAGCTAAGCAGAGACCAACCCAAGGGGTTGCAAGCATAGTAGCTTAGCTAATATAGATCCTACTAATACAGGGGAATGAAAATCCTGACCATAGTCCAGTGTGACCTCATGTTTTCTAAAATCGAAGAATGAATTAGGAATAATGGAGGTGAAAGCAAAATATATTTATTGAGAGAAAGAAAGCTTCTGTCCAAAGAAAGATAGAAGGGGTCCCGAGCGGGTTGCCAAGGTCTCTGTCTTTCTAGGGACTTTTATAGAGCAAAACCATGGGTTTAAGGTGGGGGAAGACTGGGAGCTCACAAGACAGATGGGCATAATGTGGAACATAACTATAGTTAGCCAATAAGATCAGTAGTTCAGGTAATATTGATTACATTAGGGACAAATGGGGAAGAGAGTCAGGTAGAAAGTGGAGCCATGACTCTTTGCTAGGGGGATGGGAGCTATTTAGGGTATCAATCCTCAGGATATGGGTGTATTTGTTTGACCTTTTGTCTTGAGGCCTGGTTCACAGCAGGAGGTATCAGCTTCCCCAGCAGTTGCCAGGTGTCTGCACTGGCTCTATTGAGGACCCAGCCCTATCTCACTGCCTATAATATTTCTGACTAACTCAGCTGCCTGCAACACTATTAGGGAAGGAGCAAGGGTGTATGTTGGGCACCACTCACCTCAGCTTATCTACATCTTCTAATGTAGAAAGACATTTCTGGGAAGGGTAAGAGTCTGGGTCAGTGTGTTCTGGTTCCTCACCTACGTATTGGAGTGATCTATATCTAGGGAACTCTGCAAGGCTGGCTCTCTTCCAACTTGTCTCCAGCCACATTTTTCATGTGTCTTGTCTTTTGTATCGATTCCCTTGAAGACCTGGACCCGCTCTGGCTGCCTGTTAATTTCTATCTAACTTAGCTTTCTATTATAATTGTATATAGCATTTCATTAGAAAAAATTAAGCAAATATTTGTATTGAAAAATTAAATGACCAAAAAATAAAGTTTTCCTTTGGGAAAATAATTTAGTAATTATTTCCCTGAATGACTTGCACAAATTAATTACGGAAAAAGTATTCACACTTTGGTCCAGTAGTCCCATGTACTGAATGGGTATTCAATCTAAAGTCAAATTACAAAATACAGCACAAATCTCATGCGCTACAATACTAATTACATTATCTGCAAAAATGGAAACCTGTGAGTCTTTCACTGCAAATATTAGGGGAGAAATTAAGTCAACCTTACTCCAACAGCCACCTAGAATTGCCATTTGCAGAGCCTGGGCATGCTGTGGAGAGGTGATGCTGATGTCGGCATGCACAGTGAGATGCAAAGTACATACACAGTTCCCAGGTGACAGTGCCCAGCAGTGGGTGCAACATAAGAAACCCCCCAAAAGATGCCACATACTCAATGTCAACAGCCATTTTTGTTGTACCCCAAAAGGCTGCACCCCAAAATAAAATGAAAATTGTAAAAAGGCAAAAAGAATAAAAAGGCCAAGACATCTTGGAGGAAAAAGAAAAGAGCACTTTATTATTTAGGCTGGTATCCAGCAACACAGTGTGAGGGCGGAATTTACACTGCTGTGCAACTGGGCTAAGATTTGAGGGTGGTTTATAAAGGGAAAAAAGCCCCAAAGATGTGGGGGGCCCACACCTGTGCATTCCTGAGAAAATGGGACATCCTGTTTTCTTCTTTTTAAAGGTCAAGGGGCATGACACTAAGAGTTGGAGTACAACATTTCCCACTGATTTTTGTCAGTGAGCCAAATCATTGGCTCATAGTTGAATCTACAGGTACTAGCTCATAACCCTGGGTAGCTAAGATCATCAGTTTGACAGCCTGTATTCGGCCTTTTACACAAGATACCAGTTTATTTATGATACAGGGACCGATAGTTACACTGACTAAAAGCACTATTAGGGGTCCTATGGCTGCTGATATGAGGGTGGACAACCAAGGGGAGAATGAGGACCAACATTCAAACCAATTTTGTTCTGTCAGTTGAGCTTGTTCCCTTTCCTGTAGGCATTTCTTAAGGGCAGCCACATTTCGTCTAATAACTCCAGAGTGGTTTGTATATAAGCAACACGTTTCTCCTAAGGACAAACAGACCTCCCTCTTTTAGAAAAAGAAGGTCCAAGCCTCGGCGGTTTTGTAAAACCATTTCAGCTAAGGAGCTTAGAAAATCTTTTAGTTTAGATATAGAGTTGCCAAGGCTAGCTGGGTCTTGGTTAATGAGTGTAGTGAGATGTCTATAGTTTTGGTCTTTTACTAAGAAACTAGATATACTTAATCCTATTGATCTAGCCATCTCAATTCCAAGCAACACATTTTTAAGCATAACAGAAGAATTTCTTCTCAAGCGAGCATGAACAATACTGAGAGTATAATCTCATTTTAATGGAAACATTTTGCAATAAAGGTTCACCAGTCCTATGAATAAATCTACCAAATCTTATTTAATACTGTCAAATTCTGAACAGATGTTTCTTTTTAAACCTGTTACTGGCAGGTACTATAAACCAAGGCAAATAAAATTTGCATATCTTTAATCTTTTTATAACTTACTAAACACCTTTAAGTTGAGGTTTTTCTATCTTTTTTCACATTTTGGCACAGCCAGACATTTTACTTGAAGAAAAAACCACTTTTTATGTCCCTCCTTTTTTTTACTTATTACTAGTCAATTTCCTTCCTCTTGTTTTTCAGACAAAATTAAAACTTTTAATAAAATCCTTGAAGTGATTTTTTTTCAGTAGTCTAAAATACTGAATCATTCCATGTGTTTTTACCACCTTAAAATGCTACACTTTAAAAATTGTAATTTTTTTAACTGGCTCAAAAACAGTATGGCTTGGTTTGTTTTCCAAGGAAGATACATTTCACTATAAATTTGAAATACTTCAAACATATTTCATGCAAATTTTAGGTGACAATATAAAAATTTTAAATTTTGCATACACGACTTAACAAAGAATGTTGGTAGAATTTCAGTATTTGGAAAATTCTGAATTTTAGCATATAACTGTAAATATCACAATTGATTGTACTGAAAAGTCATGATGAATCGATAATCAGAAAAACTCATTAATTTCATACATATTTTATCTGATTAAAAATATAAGGCTTGCATGTTCTAAATAATCCAAAAACATAACTTTTTTAAAAGGCCATAATTTAACTGTAATCTGAGTACCTTTAGCTGCCATTAAAAATAAAATAAAATTTAAAAAGAAAGGGAAAAAAAAACCCAGATCTTGGGAAGCTGGACTGCATTCAATGACCCTTTACACTCTTGGATAATCATAAACCATCAGTGGGGGCCCTATTCAGTAGGAATCAAAGGTCTAGGGTTACAACACCCTGGACAGTTGCATTAGTTGCCAACATCTCACCAGTATTATCGTCAGTTATTAACCAGGTCCCATAAACAGTGTTGTGAACAGGGGTTTGCCGGGCTCCCAAAGGGAAGCCACAAACAAGCAACAACATTAAAAGCATTTGGTTATCTTAAGCTTTAAAGGGTCCTTAGGGCTACACAGTCCACTTATCTGGAGGGTGGTCGTGGTTGGACGTCAGGACCAGCTTGATGTGCGTGTAGTGAATCCAGGCGGGCTTTCCAGTGACCCTAACTGCAGTTGGGGTGCTGAGGACCATGGCATAGGGTCTCTCCCAGTGAGGCTCAAGTGATTCCCAATGTTGCTGTTTGATGAGGACTAACATTCTGGGGTCAGCAGCAGGTTGGTTGTCCCTTGAAGAGGCCTCAGGTGCTGGGTGCTGTTGTCTGAATAAGCGGTGAGTTGAAGTCAGGATGGGCTGAGGTGCCTGGAGGGACTTAATAAGGTCCTAGTTAGCAAGATCAGCAAGCTTTTTCTCGGATATCTTAGGGATGAGGAGTGGAGGTCTCCCATATAGTGTTTCAAAAGGGGAAATCCCAGCAACATAGGGAGTGCAAGGTGCACGCAAGAGGGCAAAAGGAAGGAGACTCACCCAGTTTTCACCAGTTTCTAAGGCCATTTTAGTTATCACCATTTTTAAAGTCCTATTTATCCTTTCTACTTGTCTTGAGCTTTGAGGCCAGTGTGCGCAATGAAGTTTCCAATCAATCTGTAAAGCTTGAGTTAATTTTTGGGTCACTTGGGCTATGAAAGCCAGGCCATTATCAGACCCCATAGATAAAGGCAAGCCAAATCGGTGTATAATCTCATATAAGAGTTTTTTACTACTATGGGAGCTGACTCTGACTTGGTAGGGTATGCTTCTACCCAGCCAATGAAAGTGTCTACCATTACCAACAAATATTTATGTCCTTGTAGCCCTGGCTTTTCCATTTTAGTAAAGTCTATTTTCCAATGTTTTCTTGGCATGGTTCCTTGAAAACGCTTTGTCTCAACTGGCAGTTGTTGCTTTGGATTTACAAGTTGACATTGTGGGCATCTGAGGCTTGCAGACTGGGCAAGCTTGGACAATTGAGGAATAAAATATCATTCTTAAAGAGATCAGCCTGTTTTGATCCTCCCAAATGAGCTGACCTATGAGTCTGCTGAATAAGTTCCCTCCCGAGTGCCTCTGGCACTAGGACTCGCTTGTCGGGCAGCTGATACCAGCCTCCAGGGATATTAGGCTTGGCCTGGAGCTGGGTTGCTAGATGGATGGAGGCCCTTTTGAGTATACACAGGTTCCGACAAAGTGCGGGGGATCAACAATAATGTCGGAGCCCTCTCGGTTCCCACTGATTTTGCAGCTGTCTTTCGGGCTTTGGCATCTGCCAAGTTGTTTCCCCTCATAACAGGATCATGGGCCCTATAATGTATAATTGCAACCTTTTCTGACATCCAGATGGAGGTCAGTAGATCAAGTATCTTGGGGGCATTTTTGATCTTTTGTCCCCCAGAGGTCAACAGGCCTCATTCTTAATAAAATGGTCCCATGGACATGGCCATTGCAAATGCGTATCTGCTGTCAGTATAAATATTGACCCACTTTCCTTCTGTCAGTTTGGGAGCCTCGGTGAGAGCAATAAGCTCAGCCTTTTGAGCAGATGTACCTGGCTCCAGGGCTTGCTCCCACAAAACTTGGGATTCAGTAATAACCGCTGTGCTCACAACTCTCTTACCTTGATGGATATAGCTACTCCCGTCAGAGTAGTACGAGGAGGCCTCAGGCAAGGGCTCGTCAGTCAAATCTTGTTGGAGACTTTGGAGGTGAACAATTACCTCAGAACAGTCGTGGAGAGACACGGAAGGATCACCATCAGGCAGCAACATAGCAGGATTCAATGCTGCTGTTGTCTTGTAACCAATGGAGGCGGGGTCTAGAAGTAGGGCCTGATAATGCATAATCCTGGCATTGGACAGCCATTGGCTAGGTGGAGCCTTGATTAGAGTTTCCAGCAAGTGTGAGGAAAGAACAGTAAGCTTCTGTCCAAAAGTCAACTTTTGGGCTTCCTTTACCAACAAGGCCACTGCAGCTACTATTCACAGACAGGGAGGCCACCCAGTGGCCACATTATCAAGTCTCTTGGAGAGATAGGCCACTGGAAATTGCCAAGGTCCCAAGCTTGGAGTTAATACTCCTTTAGCTATATTTCCTTTTTTATCAACATAGAGAGAAGGGCTTATGTAAATCAGGCAAAACCATTGCAGGTGCTTCAGAGCCTAGCGCCACAGTTGGAGCCACTGCTTCAAAACTGAGTTGGACCTTTCGTTTGTGTAAAAGATCCCACCCTAAAAGGGGATCCCGACACTCCGGCACCCAGAGAAACTCATGAGAGATAGTCTTCTGCCCAGGTCTGGCAAGCCAGGCTTGCAGTTTTGGATAGACCTTTTCAATACCAGTGGCTCCTAATACTTTCAGTTTCTTTTCTTGTCAGAGTCCCTAATGGCTGTGTCAAAACAGAATGAGCCACTCCCGAGTCTACCAGAAAATCAACAGGTTGGCCCCCCACTTGTAAGGTTAGCCTGGGCTCAAGGGGGGCAGCAGAGCCCTGACTCCCTCAATCTCAGGATAATAGAATCTTTGCATCTTTTTCTCTTTTCGCTTTTAGTCTGGAGCAATTTCTATGCCAATGTCCTGTTTGTCTGGAGGGCGCTCCTTGCCTCTTTTGTCATCCTTGTCTTTGGTATCTGGAGGCATAACTCTTGTACTGAACATTTCCAGCACCTTGGTTATCTTTTTACCATTGATCTCCTGCCAGCTCTCCTGATTATCAAATACTTTATGAGCAATTTCTACGAGCTGACTAAGGGGCATCCTTTCAAATCCCTCAAACTTTTGCAACTTTTTTTTAACATCTGGGGCCAATTGAGTAACAAAGGTGACATTAATGCCCTTGTTTAATCAGGTGCAACCGGGTCTATGGGTGTATAAGGATAATAGGCCTCCAATAACCACTCTAGATAACCCGATGGAGATTTAGTAGCCAATTGTCTTACCTCTGAAACCTTGGACCGGTTTGTTTGTGGATCTGTTGGTGGCACCTCTGAGGGCTCTAAGGAACAACTGGCAATACTGGGCTAGAGCCTCCCTACCTTTTGTGGTGTGGGGTTCCAGTCAGGTTGAGATAAAGGGAAATTCTGGGTCCGAGGATGAATTCTGGGTCTAGGTGATCTGGGTCCGAGGACGAATTTCCATCTGGATCCAGCACTGCCCTTTGTCCCAGTGCCCAAATGAGCTCTCTCTCCTCGGTGGTGAATAACACCCACAGTATCTGCTGACAGTCATCCCAAGTGGGACGATGGGTGGAGAAAATGGATTTTAAGAGAGAAATGAGACTTTGGGGGTCTTTAGAGAACGGTAGGTTTTGCCCCTTCCAATTATATAGATAGGAAGTAGAGGAAGGAACATAGACAAAAATGGGGGCTTAGAGTTGGGCATCTACCACAAGGGGCAAAGTGCAGGAGTGGGGAGGCAGTGGAGGAGGAATCTGATGACTCTGGGTGTGGTTGGCTCCTGGTCCAGATAGGGCTCAGTGGATGACGAGGAGGTTCCTCTTCTTCCGGCGGTGCCCGTGGTGCCACAGGTGGAGCCGACAGGTGGTAAGTGGCCAGTAGCAGCTCTTCCACATCTCCCTCCAGTAGGACCAGTGGTTTTGGTTTTTCTCTTAGCGGTGCCAGCAATGGAGGGTTACTGGGCTGCTGCCTGGAAGCCTTAACAAACTTTTTTAAACCAGGGAGGAGAATCAAAAATAAGATCAATCCAAATCTGTATATAGACAATTTGGTCAGGATGAGTCAGAGGGCTGAAGACGTATCTCCGGACTGCCTCCCCGATAGCCATGTCGAAGCTACCGACAGATGGCCATTCAGGGACTCCACGAGGCCACTCCAAGGAAGCGAGCACACAAAGTCTCCCGGGATGAACAGGTTCTCCGTATCCCTGGGCTCTTTGCTTAAATTCCTTAAAATGATTAAGAACTAGAGTTAGAGAAGTTAAAGGCACAGATGAAGATCCTTGTCCCATGGTGACTAGTAAGAAAATGGTTGGTTAAACACACACACAATAAGGCAACACAGAAGACACAAAAACACCAACAATGCACACACACCCTCTCCCATCCCCTCTCGAGCATCCTAGAAAGAAATATTAGATCTGGAATGGAGTCGAGCAAAAAGCAGTTCCTGGTTCCCAAACTACGAATAGGCAAATTCCAATACCCAACTGTACAAATTACAAACGGATAAATACCTGATCATACCAATGGGCAAAATGCCCCCAAACTCGGAGGGCATCCCATTCCGGTGTAGAAAGAGCACTCAGGCTCCTCTACCAAATGCAAGTGCCCACCAAAATACAAGTAAACCAAGGAAAAGCATACATAAAAAAGATACTTACAGAGTACCGACCCAATGAAATGACTTTAGAAAAGAAAAAGGGGGGGTCCTTGGGGTTAATCTTGGACGAGCCCCCAAATGTTGTACCCCAAAAGGCTGCACTCCAAAATAAAATGAAAATTGTAAAAAGGCAAAAAGAATAAAAAGGCCAAGATGTCTTGGAGGGAAAAGAAGAGAGCACTTTATTATTTAGGCTGGTATCCAGCAACACAGCGTGAGGGTGGAATTTACACTGCTGTGCAACTGGGCTAAGATTTGAGGGTGGTTTATATAGGGAAAAAACCCCACAGATGTGGGGGGCCCACACCTATGCATTCCTGAGGAAATGGGACATCCTGTTTTCTCCTTTTTAAAGGTCAAGGGGCATGGTGCATATAGAACAGAATGGCAGCACTAAGAGTTAGAGTACAACAGTCCTCCTGCTTAAAGTGGCATTTTGGTATCCAGAAGGCAGAACTGGAGGCCATCTGTGTATCACCAAGTCCTGGGGATCCTTGAACCCACAGACACTTAATCAGCGTCACAGGGTACAAAGAGAGCCAGGTGGGAAGGTCAGCGGGTTTAGATGGACAGAGGATGAGGCTTGGACCCATCTGTATTCTAGCTTTAGACATGGATTTTGTTTGAATCTGATCCCCATTATTACTACCAGGGCTACCTGAACAAGGTACATTTCTTTCTCATTGCTAGAAGGTCTTGTTGGTAGCTGCTTTGCAAATTATCGTGAAGATGGTAGGAAGTTCCTGATACTTAGAGGTCCTCAGTAAAAGCTAGGGATTCTGATCCAAGGTATCTTCCTTGACACTACTTTTGCATATGAGGGGAGATTTTCACCAGGTCAGGCCCAAATATGCCCTTGCAAAATGTTGTACTCTAACTCTTAGCGCCGCCATTCTGTTCTGTATGCGTCACACCCCTTGACCTTTAAAAAGGAGAAAACTGGATGTCCCATTTCCTCAGGAATGCACAGGTGTGGGCCTTCCACATCTGTGGGGTTTTTTTCCCTATATAAACCACCCCCAAATCTTAGCCCAGTTGCACAGCAGTGTAAATTCCATCCTCAGGCTGTGTTGCTGGATACCAGCCTAAATAATAAAGCGCTCTCTTCTTTTCCCTCCAAGACGATTTGGCCTTTTTATTCTTTTTGCCTTTTTACAATTTTCATTTTATTTTGGAGTGCAGCCTTTTGGGGTACAACACAAAACACTAGTTTGAAACCTGGTGTCTCTTTACTCTAAGGTGACTTTTGGAAGGAAAATTTGGCAACACATTTTGCGGAGACATTTTATTTGGAGACTATTGTATACTCCCATGCAGTTGTAAGAGGTGTTATGGTTTCTATCTAAATGTCCCCCCAAAGCCTCATGCAGTCATAGGGGCAGGCCTCTAGAGTTTGTGATTGATTCATGGTCCAATGCTGGTACTATGGGTATGAGTGCTACACCCACCCTAAGGTGTGTAGCCTACATAAAATGTAAGGGGCATAAAGAGTGTTCTTTCATACTCCTCCCTTTTTGCTCTTGTTGATTTTGCTGTCTTCTGCTGCCATGAACATTTTCCATACTCTACCTTGAAACCAGCTGAGTACGGACTGAAACTTCAATAAACTGTTAGCTAAATAAACTTTTCCTTCCTTAATTTTGGGCATCGGGTATGATCCCCAAAATCCAGCAATGAGAGAAAAGTAACCCAATACAGAATTTGGTACCAGAGAAATGAGGCCATTTCTGTGACTATACTTGACCACGTTGTTCAAAATCTTTTGGGAATGGCTTATGGGAAAAGTCTGGAAATATTCAGAAATGTTATCTGAAAGAGTAGTGCTTAAACACCTTAGGCTGAGCTCAAAAGTTCAGAAGCCTGATAGAAATCTTGCCAGTAAAAACCAGGCTTGGGAAGTTTCGGCTGGGAAGAAGGTTGGTTGTTGGATTCCAGATAATGTATGTCATGGCTTGGCAAAAAGTTTGCCTGCATTTTGCTCATGTCTCGAGATTTTGCACAAGACTGAGATTAAGGGTGGTGAACTAATTTATCTGGCAAAAGAAATTTCAAAGCAGTCTAATGTTGAGGCAGTGGCATGGCTACTGTTGGGTGCTTTTAGCCAGATTTATCTTGAAAGTCAAGAGCAAAGAGACAAGCAGATTGATTTAACATGCTGTGAGTTGGGCCAGATAGGAAACTCCAGTGCAGCTATGGACTGCAAAGATGGAGGCACAGGAAGTCTCAACTGCTGAGAAAGAATACACAAAAGATAGCCTAAAGATATCTCAAGAAGCAGCAAGCCTCCACCTTTTGCAGCCCTAAACTGCAAAAGTGAATGACTTTGCTTTGTGGAGAAAGCCTCAGAGCATCATTTTACAGAATGATGGTGGCCACATCATGTTCCACAATGGTGGCAGCACAGAAAATTTGTTCCTTGAAGTTGGATTCAGAACACTCAGTAATCCAGGTTCTCAATCCCTACATCCAAGAGAGAAAAAAGACTAGCTACTGTTCCAGGTGGCAGTGGATCTTGGCATCAGCCATGTGGCACTGGTTTTAGGCACATGCAGAATGCAGGAGTTCTAAGGTTAAAAAAGCTTCCACCCAGGTTTTAGAAGGAGACCTGAGAGGTCAGGCAGTATGTTTCTAAGAGGGCAATATGTGAAGCTGTGAAGATGACACCAAAAGGTGCTGTAGAGACTCCAGAAGTCTGGAGAAGTCAGGAATATGGATCATCTGAGCATACCTGCAAGGAGGAAGAAAAGTGGGCCCAAAAGAAATGCCACAGGAGCTACAATCACCAGCAATGCTTTAGGAGTGAAGCTATCCAAGCCCTTTGGAAATCACAACTTGCTACAGATTGCCTCAAATGCTGCACATGGAATTATAGGACTTAATCTTCGCCCTCCTGGATTTTGGACTTGCTTTGGTCCCATTCCTCTGTATTCCCGTGTTTGTATCTTTTGGAATGGTAATATTTATCTTGTGTCCTTGAACAATGGAAGTGTTTAACTTTCATTTGTACAGGGGCTCAGAGATAAAGAGTTTGTCTTAGATCTCAGAGGAGATGGGACTTGGACTTTTCAGTAATGCTGAAACTGTTAGAACTTTGGCAACTGTTAGAGATGGACTAAAATATCTTTTGCTTAAAGGTATGTCCAGGGGTGGAATGTTATGGTTTGTGTTTGGATGACCCCCAAAGTCTTATGCAATCATGGGGGCAGGCTTCTAGAGTTTGTGATTGATTTATGGTCCAATGCTGGGATTATACACCTTCTACACCTTCTCTAGGTTGAATAGCCTATATACAGTATAAAGGACAGAAAGAGTCTTCTTTCATTCTCCTCCCTTTTTGCTCTTGTTGCTTTTGCTGTCTTCTGTTACCATGAATGGTTCCCCTCAGCCATGTCATCCTGCATTGGAACCAGCTGATTATGGATTGAAACTTCCACAAACTGTGAGCTAAACAAACCTTTCCTCCCTTAATTTTGAGTGTTGCATATTTTGTCTTAGCAATGAGAGAAAAGTAACCAACATAACAGGTATAATCAAAATACATGGTGAATGCTTAAATTTTTTAAATGTATCACAGTATAAGACACAATGTCACTGATCCTCCTCAGAATACTCCTCCTCACTTTGAATGAAGTTATTCCATTGTTCCTGACACTTACCTTCTGAAGTAATTGTGGAAACCTTTACTGAGTGTTTTTATGAGATATAACAAAAAAATCACGGTGAATGATGCTGCCAAGTGCCATCCAAGAGAAAGACAGGCTTTTAAAAACATTATGGTGTTTCCTCAACCACTTTACTTACTTATCTAACACATTCTGGCCCCTCCTCAAAGCCAAAATGTTCATGAGAGATAAACATTTTAAATTAATTCAAGATATCAAGTCACCATGACAGTGCAACTGAAGACACAAAAAGACAAGTTCCAGAACTGCTCCAGAAAGTTGCAAGAACTATGGGATAAATGTGTTTTAAGTAAAGGGGAGTGTTTTGGGGATGATCAGTGACAGTGTGTATTTTATTGTAATAAAATTTTAAAATTTAAACAGTCTCTATATTTTTCTACCACAACACATACCCTGTTAGAAAGTTCAAAGGCACCTTGTAAGTTGTAAGAAGATGCCTCCTTCAGTGGAGACATCTTTTAAAACAATAGGGAATGATAAAAACCAGATATTAATGCTGGTACCAGTTACGGATCTTATTTCAGTTTAACCCCAGTTGTACATGTACATGTGTTTTGTATGTTAACTTCAGTGTAGTGTCCTTGTCATGTACATGTACTGCCACACTTTTTAAATAGTTTGTCCAAACATGAGATTTCCCATGGTTTTCAGGGGCCTTGCCTCCATTTACTCCTGCACTAATCAAAAAGAAAATATTGATAAATACACAAGTTTAAGCATTGTATTGTTTCTCTAGTGTGAGAAACCCAAAGGGTAGATTAGGAGCATAACAGAGGATAGATACTGGGAAGTAGGAAAAATGTGTTCAAATGGGAGGGACAACAATGAAGGGGGAGGAAAATGAAAGGAATAGAAAAAGAAAAAAGAGAAAAGAGAAGGAAAAATGGAAACAAAACTTTTGTAAATAGGAAAGGGAAGAAAGGTTTAAGGGAGGGAGGGGCATGGGGCAAAAAAGAATCAAGATATGTTACATACAGGTAAAAAATCCTTTATGATGAATTTGCTCAATATGTATGATGAATATGTACAAATAAGAAATAAAGTTAAAAATAAATTATCTAAGCAAATCAACAAAGAATAAAAAATATTTAATTAAGTGGATAAACTGAGTAAGATTAATCTCAGTGATGGACAACCTGTTTTTAAGGACAAACTCACTGACCCTGGTTAGTAATCTCAACCATGTCTGGATCCTGTTTCCTCACCCCTAGGGGCCTTTCTGCTCTGATTCTTGTTTTCCTGACCAAACTCCAAGAGGGAAGCATCTTTGAACTATTGGAGATCTCTCCTTGTCTCTGTCTCTACTGCTTTGCTCCTCTGTCCCCTTGTGTGTCTGTCTTTCTAATTCTCTCCCCTCTCCATCCTGAATGGCAGCTACACTCAAAATTCCACCTCCCAGGAACCAAGAACACCAAAGGGTGGGCACTGGTGACCTGTTGCATTCCCATGTTCTTGACAATTTATCAAGTAGATAAACTTCAGCCAGCAAATTCAGCCCTGCAATGATGGCTTTCTGTGTTTGGACCTGGGGATGTCCCAGAGAGGGAAGCGAGCCAAGAAATTTACAAAATTCCCATTAGGAACAGACTAGGAGGAAGCTGCAGGCACACCTGGCCAGGGGAGCGGGCAGACACACCAGGATGGATGTACATAGGAGGAGAGAACTACAAGAAGGAGTTCAGCCCCAAAGACTACCTGACCACCTACTATGTTTTGACTCAGGCACCATGGCAGAAAATGAAATCCTGAAATCTTCACTGCAGGGGAGTGGCTAGGATGCCTGTGAGGTTCATGGTGCAGGCAGAGAGGTTCTAAGATGGAAACTGAAGATTTCTGTCTGGACCTTGAGCAACAGGGCCTGACAGCTTCACAGGCAGAGCACTGTGGAACAGGCCAGGTCTGAGCATTGCTCAGCACCCTCTCTGCATTTACTCCTGCATCGTTCAGTGAGCACCTACTGAGCATCAGCCTCTCCTCTGGGCCCCGGAGGGCCTCCACTGAAGGAGTCTTGTCCCCTGGAGCTCACACTTTTATAGAGAAGTCAACCACACCCAACTAGATAGAAGATTCATACAAACATGAAGTGACAGGGTAGACTTCAACTGGGTGGGAACCTGAGACACAGTGAGTGCTGGGATAGGTAGAACATTATGTTTAGTCTCCTTTCCTTGCTGGGCCAGAATACCTGACGTGTACAGTTTGAAGGAGGAAAGATTTCATTTGGCTCATGGTTTCAGAAGTTTCAGTCCATGGTTAGCTAGCTCTTGGGGAAAAGCAACATGGTAGAAGTGTGTAGTGGATGATAGTTACTCACCTCATGGTTACCAGGAAACAAAGGGTAAATAAAGAGCATGGGCCAGGGACCAGACATATCTGATGTTTAAAAAAATTATATATATATATATATATATATATATATATATAATGAATGTTTAAATTTTTTAAATTATTACAGTAAAATCACACTGTCATTAACTCCCTAAAACTATGCCCCCTGCCACTGAACACATCTATCCCCTCATTCTTGCAGCTTTCAGAAGCAGTTCTGGACCTCCTCTTTCATGTCCTTTGCTGTGAGATCATGGCCACCTTGATGTCCTGAACTGATTCAAAACGTTTACCTTTTACAGTCATTTTGACTTTGGGAGAGAACCACAAGTTACACACCAGGTGAATTAGGTGTATGGGGACACACTCTAATGTTTTTACAAGTCTGATTTTCCATCGGATGACACTCGGCAGCACTATTCACTGAATCTGTTACCACACAGAGGTACCCAAAGATTTCCAGAACTGCTTCCAAAAGTGGCAAGAACTGTGAGATAAGAGCATTTGAAGTGGGGAGCTGGGTCTTTCAGCGGAGAATAATGCAAATGTGTCTTTCAATGTACACATTTTCAAACTTACTTGCTGTGTATTTGATCACATCCGGTAGTCCCCAGAGTCATAACCCTTGACCTTCCCAGACACACCCTGAAGCATGCTGTACTAATACAGGCATCTCGCCTGCCAACCAAGTTGACATTCAAGATGGACTAGCACCTTCTAGGAGCAGCCTGGGTGAGCGACTTCCAAGGTACTGAAAGATCTGCAGGAGTTGAGTCAGGCAGGAGAAACAGCAAAGGAAGGGGCTGGCATTGAGAATGAGCAGTCCAGGGACCAGAAAGAAAGTGACTGTCAAGTAAAAAGAATACAGCCAGGTGTCAAAGGAGGCAGTGGAAGCCAAGCCCTGCAGAGGGGGATAGCTTCAGCCTCAGGTACCCTAGCGAGAGGAATGGCGTGGTGAGGTCTACAAGTTATAGGGAGCTGATTATCATGCAGCCTGCTGAGCATGACTTAGGAGACAGGGCAGGCAAACTAGCACAGCAGGGTGGGCCGGGGTATCCAGGCAGCTAGCAAGGTGCTCACCAGGTGGGAGCCTTGGAGGCCTCGGAGGTGGCGGCATGGGGTTCACCTGTGGGTGGAGCCAACTGCTTACTAACAGTGTGGATATGGGGGTGGGGGTGAGGAGTCAAGGGCAACTCCCAGGCTGGGTGAGCATGTCCGGACTCAGAGGAGACTTTGGAGGAGATGGACTCTAGCAGCTGTCAATGGATGGCTGAGAACACCACAGGGTCAAGTATAGACAATGCCCCATGCTAAGGTCAGACCAGGAGGAGGCTGCTGTGGACACCGGGAGAAAGCGAGGACCAGGAGTGTACAGACCCCAGGAAGCTGAAGAAAGGGTAGATACAAGAGCGTGGAGATCATTATGATACAAACAAGCCCCACCCAAAAGGAACACACCCCCCAGTTCCACAGATGTGCAATTTCCACAATAGGCAAATTCACAGAAATAGAAAGCAGATAAGTGGCTCTCCTCGTGGCAGCTGCATGGAAGTGACTTAGGGATAGGGGCATCACTGCTTAATGGGAACAAGGTTTCCATGAAGAGCAACGGAAAAAGTATTGGGAAAAAAATACGATGGTTACATAACATTGCAAGCACAATTAACATCACCAAATACTACAATTTAAACTTATCAAAGTGGCAAATTTTATTATATGTAATTTACAGCTTAAAAATCAATAATGAAATATTCCAAACAACTATTTGTTAAAAAGCAGGTAGAAGAAATGGAGAGGAAAGTAAAATATATAATCCACCATCACGAGAACTGGGTAAACCTGAGCAGATCTGAGCCTTCATTTCCTCATATTCATAATGGAAGGAACAACGTCTCTCTCAAACATTTATTTTCTGAACAAGTTAAATTATGGGCTTTGCCCAAGGATGAATGGCTGGGGCCAGGGATGATCATAATGAAGATATTTATTATAATTATCACTTTTATCACTTGCTATACTGTTACATTTCATAATATTGTCAGTTGGTCATTATACATATCACCTCACCTCTGTGATTGTCCCTTACAGGGACAGGTGGCAAGAGAAGGATGACTGGCTCCAAAAAACAGTCAAGAGGTTGCTGAAGTGCAATGTGACCCAGTTGCACCCGCTGGGATCAACCCAGGTGCCACCGGCCAATTGCACAATCCAGTGTGGATGCACACCAGGCAGCCACGCTGGGCCTGGCCAGCCTGTGAAAGCCAGGCGGACACCTGGTCACCATGGCAGCCCTGCATTCACAGCACCACATGGTGGGCTTGCAGTTCTTCAGGCTCCACTTAGAGAAGGAGATGGTGGAGTCAGCCTTGCAGGAGTGGTGACCACCACATCATCAGCTACTCTGAAACCTGCTGCAACAATGAGGCCATCTGCCTTGTAGTTAGTTAGCTGCTTCAAGGGCTCCAGTGTCTAAGGTCAGCCCGGCCGGAAGGGCCTGCCTGGCAGGGAAGCCATGACCACTGTGTCCGCAGTCATTCACTGCCCCTCTGAAGCCAGTAGGGCCTGCTCCCAATACCTGGTCCAGAGGTCACAAGGGAAAGCTGAGCATCTGTCCTCCATAGTCCTTTCTCATTACCCTGCACCAAAGACTGTGAAAATACAGTTGTTTAGTTGGATACTCTTTTCATTTGGCTTCTCCTAGATGCAGACCTTCAGACAAGGATTTGAGTCCAAGTCACTGATTTGAGAGCAGATTGTTTATTTGAGAAAGGACTCCGGAAATACTAATAAGGCTGTGGGCAGAAAAGCAGAGAAGAAAGGAGTCCACCCGTGTCACTGTGCCTCACCAAGCCCTTATTACTGCAGGCTCAGCCCCAGAGAGAACACAAAGGCCAAGATTCACAGATGCTGGTTCTCCGCAGGAAAAAGAGCACAGGGCCTAAGGTTCTCAAAGCCAGAAACCATCCCATCCCCCAGAGTGGTCGATTTCTAGGCCCAGCTCCTGTCACACAGTGCAGGGACCCTGAGGTTGAAAGGAGAGGAGATTGGCCCAATGGGAGGGTTCCGTGAGTCACAGGAGTCCCCCAGGTCTATGTAATGAGGAAACTGATGGCAATGGAGCCTCAGAGAGGGGCCAGCTGAGGCTAAGCAGTGGTGCAGAGTAGAGAGTCAGAAGACCAGCTCTGACCTTAGGAAGGCCTGAGGCCCTGTCTCTAGGACGTTAGTGCGCTGCTGCCGAGATGCGCAATGTGAGGCAGCAGTGGCTTCCCATGGCCACCAGAGGGCAGTGCAGGGCAGGCAGAACAGGCAGGAAGGCGTCTCGGGATAAAGAAGCTGGCTCCAGTATCTTTTGACCTCCCGCTGTTGTTTCAGTCCCTACCAGATGGAAAAGTCATAAACTGGACCATCCAAAGGAGCCTAGAACCTCCTGGACAGTCAGGGCCTCTCTGTGGTCACATCCCTGGAGATCAGGACTTTCCAGACCAATATGCCCTGGGATCCCCCAGGATCTTAAACCCAAGACCTTGAGCTTCTGGGTCTGATTCAGCAAGGCTGAGATTCTGCATTCCCAGCTAATTCCAGCCAATTCCCAAAAATGCTGTGCCGCTGGTCAAGAACCACATGTTGAGCGGCCAGGTAGTAAGCATTGCATCCTGAATTCTATTTTCTGTCTCTGGTCCCAAACCCTCACTGGAACAAAAACTGAGCTGAACCATTTCTCTGAGCCACAACTGTAGCACCTAGTGCATAACAGCACTCAATAAATGTTTGTGGCATAAATAAAATATGTGAAACTTACTGTTACAGGCTTCCTGCAACAATAAGCTACCCATATTTTATTTATTTCCTAGCCCTTTGGCTAAGAAGTTTCTGACTTTTTCATTCTTTACAATCAAGCAACTTGATGTTTTCAGTCAAACATCAAGAGATGTTTGACTGAAGAGAAGAATTTATGACCACTTCTGCAGTGGGCTTCACTTTGGTGCATGCTTTGTGAATTCTTGATGTTTCCTGTACTTTTTTGTGTTTGACTCCTTGGGTGACTATTATAAAATAATTCTATGAATTATGTGTCTTGTATCAAATTATTTTCCTTGTAAACCCTGACTGAAACAGCAGGTGTCTGGATAATCCAACTGCAACACACCCAGACAATGGATTATTATATTTAGTGCACAAAAGAAATGAGCTATGGAGCCAGGAAAACACGAGATGAAATTTACATGAAAGAAACCAATCTGAGAAAAGCTAAAAACTGTATCATTCCAACAATGGAAAGCAAAAGTATGGAAACAGTGAAAGACTAATCGTGGTCAGGAGTTGGCAAATGGAGGGAAAAGTAGCAGAGCACAGGATGTTTGGAGTAATGAAACTATTTGTATGACTACAGTGGTAGGTGTGTGACATTATACATCTATCCAGACCCACAGAATATACCAAACTCTAATGTGGATGATGAGTATTAGGTGGTGATGACGTGTCAGTATAGTTCACTGACTGTGACCGATATGCCACTGAAGCAGGGTGTTGATGGGGATACCATGCATGTGTGAGGAGGGGGCACATGAGAAGCATCTGTGCTTTCTTCTCACTGTCAGGTGAATTTAAAACAAAATATATCATTTTTTAAAAAGTGCTGGTGAGCTGTGAGTTATTCATTGTCTTGCTGCTCAGGGCCCTGAGGCCCCAGCCTGTGCGGAAACCCAGGCTGGCCAACCAGTCCCCTTCCAGACCTCAAATGAAGGCATCTCAGCGTTCGGCTCCAGCCAAGATGCTGGATGCAGAGAAGCCAGCCCACAGCGTCCTGAGGACAGAAATAAGGAGTGTGTTCTGCCTTATGGGGGACTTGGCCATGAATTGTTACCACCTGAAAATTAACTGAAACATATTTTCCCTTAAAGATGACACTCTACATAAAAGCTAGTAGCTCAAAAACCGTGAACCCAGAAGGACAAGTGGATGAGTAGACAGCAGCCATACCCTTTTGAAAGTGAGGAGCTCATCATGCTGACGTACCAGATCCCAGAAGTCGTAAGCTCGAAGCAGTAAGCTCCAAGAGGCAGGGGCTGTGCTGTGAGCAATGTGGCTCTGAGATGCGACGAGCTACTTCTGGTCAGGGAGAGAGCTGGGCTGAAGGCAGGCGCACAACAGGAGGGCCATTTGATGTTGTATAGGAAGAGACCAGGGACTCAGACCATGTGGCTTATGGTCCCTGGCCAACCACCCAGGATGCAAGGGGTCTTTCTTAGAGAGGACAAACTGGAGGGCACAGGACCAAAGACTGCCAGGGACTGGCCTTAAAATGAAGGGATCTGTTTTACATGCTGAGTCCTGAGCCTGGCCCCAGCCCTTGACTTTCTCCCTGCTGCTCAGCTGGTCTTCTGGCCAGAGACTAGAAGTGTCCTCTGTGAAATCTGACCAGCCCAAAAGAAGCAATGTACCAACATGGACACCAGGTGTCACCCAACGAACAGCACAGCCGGAGTGGACCCTGTGAGTAGGATGCTTCTAACCTGAGCAGCGACTGGCTCCAAGAAAGACAGGTGGTAGAGGCCCACCATGCACATGAGGGGAGCCTGGTGGCAGACAGCAAGGCAACCAGAAGGGACAGAGTGCACAGGCAGGAAGGACGCCACCATGTGGCGCCCTTTTCTGTCCATGCCGCGTCCTAGTCCATCCACGCCTTGTGACAATCGCTTCTCCAGGAAAAGGACGCCGCATGTGGGAATTGGGCACGGGGACCTTGGATTGTTTTGTACTGATAATTGTAATTTGTGTAGTTCACATGTGTATGTTTTTATGTAATGCTCAATATGGAGTCGAGGGTGGAGACTCCAGGGGGGTTGCTGGAGGCCCTCTAGATAACCCCTTTGTGAGGACTGATTGTGGGGTTTTGC
>PVLA01014272.1:0-31565 GCA_004027455.1 Hydrochoerus hydrochaeris | reverse complement strand
CCATTTCCCCTCCCCTTGCACTTTCCCATTTCCCCACCTGCTCCTCTTTGCCATTTTACTACTTTTTCCCTCCCTCTTTTTTTCTTTCTTCTCTTTTCTTCAAACCTGGTTTTGTTCTTCTTGGTCCTTTATTTTTCATAAGTACTTTAGAATTATTGGCCAATTTGATAATAATCCTAATAATAAAAATTATTATTATGCTCTTATGTGAGAATGTCATAATTTTTTGTAGGTCTCTTTGTGGCTTGTATTTCTCAACAAGAAATTTATTTTCATTTTAGTTGGATGATATTTTATTATATAAAAGTATTTTACAAGGCAACTTAGCATTCTTAAACTAAGTAAATGTCAGAGTTGTCTCATCATTGTTATGAGAAGCTGCAAGGAATCTTTGTTTTCCCAGTGGTTTACAATCAGTTACAGGAAGCACATCAATTATAATTAATAAAGTCAATAATTGTAAAAGTTGGAAATGAAAATTACAAACCTGGCAATATTTTTAATTTTAGTGAACTTTTAAATATTATGTTAATTATAACATCAAGTGCTTAAAATGTTTAAGGTACCAAAGAGAGATACACTTATGTGAATCTATGTTAGAGTCATAAAGAAATTTTTTCTGGTATTTATCAGTGCAAAATACAATTTCTTTTTATTGATCTCTCCAGAATAGAACAGCCTTGGTGTACGTAAAGCTTTTTACGTTCATTTAATCAATACAATGTGCTTTGGAATTAAATTTGCTTAAACTGTTACATAAAGAACATTAATTGGGGACTCAACAATGAATAAATTATGGAGACTTTTATTTATTAATTTAAAAAATGATAGACAACAATCTCATTTTTCTTACCAGCTGTGAGAAATATTAAATGATATATTTTGTAGATCTGAACCAAAAACAACTCCAAGAATATTTTTTGTGCATACCAACTCTTAAATGGAAGCGCAGTTTCTCCAAATTAATTCGTATAATACAAGAAAAATTTATAATTCCAAAATGCAAATTAGTAAAGGTAAATAAAGTAGGAGTTTTTAAAAAGTTACTTTAAAGCTGGGCATGGTGGTATAGGTCTGTAATCCCAGCACTCTGGAGGCTGAGGCAGGAGGATTGCTGCCAGTTCCAGGTCATTGTGAACTGTGTGGTGAAACCCTGTCTCAAAAAGACTAAACAAATAAATAAATAAATAAATAGCTATCTTATTACTCAGTTCCTTTATGATCTGATGTGATTCTGAAATTGACTTTAGAAAACCTCTGATGGGTTATTTTAAAAGTGGTATATTCTTTTGAACTGTCATGGGGGCTACCCCCAAAAGTTTTCAGCTAACTTTGAATGGTACTACATATTCCATTCTTCAAATTGATGTTATTCATTACCATTTTGAAGTATCTCTAAGAATTCCTCCTCTTCTAACATTTTCTAGGGTTGTTCAATCTTGGAAAACCTCTGTTCTTTTCTATAAAAGTGTATTACTGATACATGTATACCTGTATTTTAAGAAACAGTCATAGAAATAAGCATGGACTGCATAACATCTGACAATCTTCCTTTTTAATAGCAGCTTTTAATCAGAGAGCGTGTGACATCAGAGAATCAAGGTCATATTCTTTATCAATCATGGGGGAGGTGTGCTCCACATTGCCAATTAAATACAAGATATAAACTTTAATATTAAGATAAATGGTGCCAGGCATGGTGGCTCATGCCTGTAATTCCAGCACTTGGGAGGCTGAGGCAGGAGGATCGTTGCAAGTTCAAGACCAGCCTAGGCTACAAAGTGAGCCGAAGATCAGCCTGAACTGCATAGAGAGACTCTCAAAAAGACAAAAAAAAAATTAAGATAAATGGAATGGGAAGATAACAGTCTTACAAAGAAATTAAACTGTAAAACCAAGAAATATGTCAAAGTAAAATGCACAGAAGTGTGTTGAGAGAATTCTGGAGGAGCCTTGAAGACATCTGTTGGGGACAGGAGATTCTGGACAGCTGGTTTTACATACTTCCCAAAGGGATGAACAGAGGTTTGGGATTTCTGGAATCATCCTTTTGAGATTTCCCATTATCCCATTAAGGGGAGGTCATCTTCTCCCACTCACTAAGCCTAAGACCACTAAGACTAAAACTAAAGACACTCCTGGGCAAGATCCTTCTTAGCATAAGACCACCTCTGTTCTCTGAGTCATGGATAATTCCTTCCTCCATCAATAAATGATGAGGTTCTTGTGGCCTTTTGTTCCTTGTGGACAACTGGCCAACCCGAATCCCTGCTGCACCACCGTTTGTCACTTGCTGTTTCTTGCTGTGTGTGCACTGTACACCTGGCAGGAGGTTGGAGGTCACTGCAGGGGCCCCCAACAGACATCCTGGGTTCCTTCTCCCATGTGAATAAGCAAAAAGTTGAAACTCCCACATAGAATCTGGGTGTGATCATTTTATTCTGAGAAAAATATAAAAGCCTAATATAATCAGTAGATATAATATACATTTATTGAAATGTACATCAGTAGACATTAGTGTTAATTGAGTTCCTTTTTTTAAAAAAAAAGGTCACTAAGCTTATCCTGGTACAATAATAGTAAAAATTTCATTAGTGGATTCATAAAATTTAATATTTGCTAATATAATTCCCAGGATAACCTTGATACAAAGTTTACATTTATATGACTAAGTAAGTTACTCTGAAATAGAGACTGGTTGGCTATTAGTTAAGTATTGGGAGAATATCTTCCAAAAATAAGAATATTGATTTCAGAACTTACCTGCTTGGCAATAAAAAGGTATCTTCACCAAAAAGGAAAATAAAGCTCTATAACCTTTCATTGCTTCCTGTAGCTCCTCATCCAAATCCATAGGGAACGGTAGACTCTTGCCCATCACAGTAAAAGTCTACAACTGAATGTAGAACCAACATCTCTCCACCGAGGTGGCTGCATTCGGACTCACCTTCATCCTGTCATCCATCCTGTCTTCATACAGATCTCTGTGTCAGTTTTCAAATGCACTGTGTTTATGAAACAATGAGAATGGAACACTTTCTGAAGAAAATGTGTCATTGTTCGGGAAATGAGAACTTAAACTGCATAGTTCCCTTGTGTTCAATTCATAGACACTAAAACGTCTTGGACCCTCAAAGAAAAAGGACACATAAATATTTTATGACTTTTATCCTAGAATCAATGTGAAATATAGGCATGTTTAAATATTTAACCAAATTTTCTGTAATAACCCAGAGATTAAGACACATAACCCATAGGGGTCAGTAGAGACTCGGCTTTGGAAGAGACTGCTAGCGGGTTACAGCCATGTTTTCGCCGTTAACTCGCTTTGAGATTTTTGAGAAATGTAATTCAGAAACAAAGATATAATGTCAAAAGCACAACAGCTCTTTATTTCTTCATTGTTAACATATCAACTGAAGTGAAAACCATCCTCTATAGCCAGAGTTTCTTCTTTTGCTGAAAACTAAGCTAGTAATTCTCTTAACAACCAGGTGTGTTTTATAGCAGTGACATACATATTACAAAATTTATTTCAAGAAGAACTTACATAAATTCAGGAAAAAAGTGTATATTTGCCATGTGAATATCAAAGTGGGTAGAAAATTCAAATATGTTTGTAATGTTTAATATACTATTTTGTAAGCATTGAGAAAGAATTGACTAGTTGAAAAAAACTAATGGCATTTCTAGAACACTTTGCATCTCAAAGTCAGTCAGCTAAAACATATTTATGATTTCTTGACCTCACATAGGTCAATAAATATATAAAAACATAATGGAAATGTATGTTGAAGTTCTGTTGAAAAGCATGCATTTATTAAAGACATAAATATACCAATTACCTTGATCTGTATATTGTACATTATATACATGTATTAAAATGTCAAACTATAAAAAAGCATGTATTTATCAAAATGCTATTTATTATGTTACTAAAAAAGAACCAACTACTTCTCTTTTGGTATCCACTAAAGTTTTGAAGTTTTTTTGTTTGTTTGTTTGTTTGTTTGTACTGAGAATTCAACTCAGAACCTTGTGCTTGCCAGGCAGGCACTTTGTGCCGAAGAGCTATGTTCCCGGTAGTTTTTGAATTCTTATTAAGTATGTTATTAAGACATTGTCTTAAATAGCACTTTCCAATGGAAATTAAATGTAAGTCACAATCGTAACTTACAATTTCCAGTAGCAATAGTAAAAAAAAGAAAGGGAACAGGTGAAATTAATTTAACATTGTATTTATACACTATATCTAAAATATTATCATTTCAACCTGACATTAATATAAAAGTACTAATTACTATGTTATTAAATACTAAGTATTTGAAATCTGACTTGGAGCATAGGTTTAGCAACACATCTGGCTGGACCAGTGACATGGCAGTCTCAGTGACGAGCCGCTTAGACAGTGCCTGTGTAAATGCTGAAGGAGAGACCAGGTGTCGCTTGGACCGTAATGAAGCAAGCACTTCCCTTCTCATAGTTACTCAGATGTTTTGGTTTGAAACCTTATGGCTGCTTCAGGTGCCCAATCTATTTTGTGTTGGTTGATTGCTCTTGCATGAAAATCAAATCTACGGTTTCTAGGAAGTGTTTGTATTAGTATGTGATAGTTATCCAGCCTATCAGAGTACTGTTTTATATGACTTTATTGTTAAGTAATCCAGATATTCAGTACTGCTATTTTAGCCAGTTTAACCTGGTCTTTTAGAAATGCCTCTGAGTTTCTCGGCCTGAGCTTTCTCCCGTCCAGAATCAAGTGTAACACAGGGTGACCCTCAGGCCCGAGTCTGATTCAAGTGACCCCGGGCAGTGCAGGTTGGTCCTCTCCTAGCTCCGTGCGCCCGCCTGCTGTCATCACATCCTAAGAACTTCTGCAGGACCTTACAGTAAAGCTTGCTTCTGAGTCACAGAAAACCTGGAGAGTCAACGTAGGACCTAGGCCTGCTGAGCAACCACTTTACCCCCGGGCTACACCTTCAGTTCTTAACTGCAAAAAGTGAAGCATTTTTAAATATTCTTATGACTATGAAAAAGCTATAGGGGGCCGGGGATTTAGCTCAGTGGCATATGCACCTGCCTGGCAAGTGCGAGGTCATGAGTTCAATCCCTGGTACCGCGAAAAAAAAAAAAAAAAGAAAAAAAGCTATAAAATCTCTTATTTTATCAGTTTGTGCCCAAGTGTCTGTTTTTTTCTAAATGCTACACTGATGTGAAAAGGAAAAATTATTTGTCTCCTGGAAGAATATAAGAATCACAGATCTATTTCAGTTTTATTGTTCTGTTCTTTCAATTCCTGTGCCCTCATGTTTCGTTTACTGTATACATCTAGTTAAAAGTGAGGTTTGTTGAATATCTTACCAAAACCAAGTTCTTCTTGTACTTCTTATATTTACTTTTTATTTATTGCTATTTCCGTGATGCATTTTGGTTTGTATTTATACTAAATATCTCAATTATTGCTTCTTTTATTCTGCTTCCTTTTCTTGTTTGCTACGTGTAGAATAAAAAAGTTATTACCCATCTTCTCTGATATTTATATTACCATTCCTGGCTTCTCTTGCCTACCTTCAAATGGTATCACTTGTTCTTCTGCTATTTTGATTATAAAATCAATATTTTTAAATTGTGTTCCTCATCCTCCAGCTGCAATTTTTGTTATTTTGCCATTTCTAAGGTCTAAGAACATATCACATTTATGTACATTTTCTGATTTGTTTCTTTTTTAGTATTAGTGATATGGTAAAATATAGTTAGTATTAACCTCCAATATTGTATTTTGCTGTAGTTTATAAGCCATGTTTTGCTTAGATGAGGTAAATTTCTGTAGATTTTTCAAGAAAGGACTCATGAGCCGGGTGTGGTGGCACATGCTTATAATCCCAGCACTCAGGAGGCTGAGGCAGGAGAATCACCACCATGAGATCGAAGCCAGCCGGAGCTACATAGCAAGTTTAAGACTCAGCCTATCAGCCTAGACTACACAGCAAGACCTTGTCTAAAAAAACCAAAGAGGGGGGAAAAGGTAGGACTCTTGACAAGTTTCCTTGCCATCTTCATTTTAAAGATTTTCTTTAAAAATAGTAGAAATAGAAATAATGTTGTATCGGCCTTTCTTTTCTTAAGGATTTTTAACATGATCCCCATTGTCTTCTTTTCTTAATTGAGTGTTTTACTGGAAGAGTCTGCAGTAGTCTGATTTTCTTGCCCTTCATAAGTAACCAACTTTTTTAAACCTCCATCTCCAAAGCATTATTTTATTGATTTCAAACCTGGTCATTTACTAGGATATATCTTGGTATCAAAGATATGGACTACATTTTTCTTGGAGAATAAGATATCTTTTCATGGATAGAAACAAATTTATTTCCTTGTCTTGATTTGTATCTTTAATTTATTATCTTTAGCTGGGTGTGGTGGTGCACACCTTCCAGCACTCGGGAGGCTGAGGCAGGAGAATCATTGAGAGTTTGAGACCAGCCTGGGCTACAAAGTGAGCCCAAGGTCAGCCTGAACTGCATAATCAGACCCCATCTCAAAAAGCCCCCCAAAATATTATCTTTAGTTTTCAGAGATGCCAATTATGTGTATGTTGAATCCCATGGGTTCCACTCTTGTGAAGTGCAGCCAGGCCCAGCAGGGCACTGGTCCAGCACTGCGCTCGACAGCTCCTCCCTTCAAGTCTGACTTCCACCTTGTTCTGGAAAACCTGAAAATTGAATTTCCTGCTTTTTGCATTTGCAAAAACACTGCCCCAGTCAGCAGTCAATAAGTCATTCTGCCTACCCCTTCAAACTCTACCCCCTGTCAAAATCAAATAAAAGCCTTCAATGTTCTTTGTCTCGGAGGACACTTGCACCCTTCTGTAGACCTCCTGTACCTGTTTTCCTCTTTTTTTTTTCCTGCTCTTGCTTCTGTACTGCTCCAAGGAAAAAGGTGTATCAGAGTCTTTTTCATCTGTCTCTTGTATATATTATCATCCTAAACATTTGAGCATTTATTTTCCTCAGTTTCCTTCAACTAAGTGTCTAACTAATATAGGGAAAGAAACTCCCAACCAATAGATATATCCATCCTAAAAATCAAAGAATGAATTTTAGCAGTAACAGAAGTTAAAAGCAGAATATATTTATTGAAAGAAAGCTTCTGTCTGAGAGACAGAGGGGTCCCGAGTGGGTTGCTGAGAGCCTGCCTTTTCTAGGAATTTTTATAGAGCAAACCCAGGACATGAGATGGGTCCGAGGTGGGAAAAAAATGGGAACACTCCAGACAGGTGGGCATGCAGTGGGACAGAGGTGTGATCAGCCAGTAAGATAATGCATATAATCATTCAGGGGAGATTGATCAAATTGGGATCCAATAGGGTGGTGAGTCACTTAGCAAGTGGGAACAGGGCTTCCTCGAGGTGATCAAGGTATCAGGATGACGCCTTTTTAGAATATCAAACCCATCCTCAGGATTGGATGTATTTGTTTTGTCCTTTGTCTTGAGATCTGGCCCAGAGGGGAGGCGTCTTCCCAAGAGTTGCAGGTACCTGGTCTTCTGCGCTGGCTCTCTCGGGGGCCAGCCCTGCCCTACTGCCTATAATATTTTTATCTAGCTCAGCTGCCTATGACATAAGCGCTGCTAACTTACATTTCTTGTCCTGTCTTCTTATCCCTCCACCGAGTCCTTATCTTTGATTTGTGTTATCCAGAAATCATAGTTTACAATCACAGTTAACTATTATCTGATCTATAGAAATTATTTTTCTAGTCCTTTCACCATCTCCCATTTTTCTTATCTCTTTTCTCATTTATTCCTAATCAAATTTTTATATAGATTCTGTACTCATAATATTTAAATAGTAATTTTCTTTCTCAGGTCATGGTAATTGAACTTCCCTTGGATGTAGAATTATTTTATTTATTTATTTATTGTCTTTTTGAGACACGGTCTCACTATACCATATAGGCTGGCCTTGGGCTCACTTTTAGCTCAAGTTGGTCTCGAACTTGCAATGATCCTCCTGCCTCAGCCTCCTGAGTGCTGGGATTACAGGTGTGTGCCACCACGCCTGGTGTGTAGAATTATTTTATATATATTAATGTATGTTCTCATCCCTGTAGCCCTTCATCACATTTTCTCCTTTCCTTCTCTGTTCTTCTGTTACTGTTACAGGCAGCTGAGCTAGTTAGAAATATTATAGGCAGTCAGGGCTAGGGCCTCAAAGAAGCCGGCACAGAGGACCTGATGTCTGGTGACCTTGGAGAAGACACACACCTCTTGCTGTGGGCCAGATCTCAAGATAGAAGGCAAAACAAATGCAGCCACACCCTAAGTATAAGCCTTAGGGATTAGGTATGATCACCTTGAGAAGCCAGGAGTCACCACCCCAATCCCCTATAGGAAGAGTCACCGAGCCATCAGGAATGGTTTCTTGCTATATGTCTCGCTTTCCTACTTGTCCCTGATTTGGTCAATTTTACCTGAACAATTAAACTTATTGGCTGACCATAGCTCTGTCTCATCTCATGCCCATCTGCCTTGTGAGTTCCTGGTTTTCCCCACCTCACCTTGCTTTTACTCTATAAAAACCCCTAGAAAAGACAGAATCTTTGGCAACCCACTCAGGACCTCTTCTGTCTCTCAGACAGAAGCTTTCTTCCTCTCAAACATATTCTCCTCTTCACCTCCATTGTTCCTAAAATTCATTTTTCGATTTTAAAGAACACAAACTTATACTGGACAAATAGTAGGTCAGGAATTTCATTCCCCTATATCTTTACCATTGCTTTTTATACAAAAGATATATATATATATATATATATTATATATTATATATTATATATTATATATTATATATTATATATTATATATAAAATGATACTTGATACTGCATCTGTTTTTCATGTCCAAATCAAGGTCAGAGAACCATCGTAACCCTTGACTACTACTGGTTTATACCATCTCAAATCAGGCATTTGGGTTTTTATCTCACATGTGTCTCTCCCCTTGAGAAGTGGATTTTGCTGGTTCTCCCTGGGATCTAAAGTCAGAGCACTATTCCCTTTCCTTCCTCTTGAATATACCCTATCTTATCTCTGATAATTTTTTCAACATTTTCTTTGGTTCTCTCAGAGATTTAGCCATCTCCCAATTGTACTGAAAAAGAGATAGTGAAGATCTCCTCCTTGGTTTGGATAATTTCCAGGCATAGAATGGGGAAGATGAAATTTCTACTTCTTAGAACTCGAAGTCCAGTGTGGTGGCTTGGATTTTAGTATTTTTCTTTTTATCCCCCAGTATTGGAGGTTAAAGTTAAGGCTTTCTCACTGAGCTATGTCCCTGCTCTAAAACAGGGTCTGGGTAAGCTGCCCAGTCTGAGGCTGGGTTTGCTGTCCTCCAGTGTCGACTCGCCAAGTCCTGGGATTATGGGTGGCACAGCTTCCTTCCTCATTTCCGATGGGTCCTGCAGCCCTCCACAGTGCTTAGACTTTGCTCAGTATGCCGAGGACTTTCTTACCTTCCTATCTTTGCTCAGGGTTTCACTTCTACCTCCTGTAGTCTCAGCTCTCCCTGTCTCCCCTTTACCCATGAACACTTATAGCTGACACCTATCCACCTAACAAAACTTGGTTTCTTTCCTTGAGAAAATTTCCCTTTATTATTAGCTTATCACTAGCACTAAGTTCCATCACTTAGCCACTGTCTCTGCGACCTGTGCAGTGTCAAAGGACTGAACCTGCATCATCATGGATTGGCTGTGATTCCTTGTATCTAACCATTTCAGGATTCTTGAGGGTAGTGACAGTGTGTTTTATGTATTTTTATATTTTAAAAGTAAAAAAGTTAGATCTCTGCTAGTCAAAAAACTAGTCAAAACTAGTTAAAAACATACAGAATATGATATGCTGATTTTAAATCAGCGTTATCTTATTCCTGAACATGAGAGAATGAAGTATACTCCTTTAGAAGTTAAGAATTTTAGAAAATTTCACAAATAATTGGACAACTTTAACTGTAAAAAAGCACTATAGATTTATGTGAACAAGATTGTGATAATGATAGTTTTATTTTTCAGATTCCCACAGCAAATTTGATTCTCTTCGGGCTCAAATAGGGTTTTTGTGGCTTGCAGTGACCCACTTGCACTTGCGGTCTCACAGCAAGAAGGTTCTCTGTGTTGCATTGTCATCCGTGGCCACCACACTGCTCAGCATGCAGGGCATCACCACACTGGGTCTTAGTTCTCTTTCCACAGAGCCGGGGAAACATTCCCCTGGGAGCTGCTGAAGCTGGAGGTGGATCCACCAGCTGCTCCAGCCCAGAGAACCCAAAGCAGTCCGAACCCAAAGGGGTGACACGTGACATTATCTTGCTAAATGTGTAAATAAATGCGCCACAGTGGTAGATCAGCTCCTTTCCTCCCATCTGGAGAGAGGGCTCCACCTGAGGCTTCACCTCAGCTATTGTCTCTTTTCTTTATTTTCCTGTCCTCTAGCTGCCCCCCTCCCAAAGGTCTAGAGCTGCAGCCAGACGCTACAACATTCTTTGGCCAGTGAACAACTACAAAACCTAACTCCTTCATAAAATATAAAAGCAACTGTTACTTTCACATCACTTGCCAACAGATGTGTCAATGTCAAGTTTTAGGGCATGGTGTTTATTTTTACTCTTGGGCAAGTTATCCGTAGCATAGATGGATATCACCTAAAGTACATCTTTTCCAGTTGCTCCTGAGCAAAAGTGCTTGAACTTGGTGCTTAACTCATCTATAAACCTTCTGGAAACAAAGGCACATGGAAAAGGACATGATCATGTTTTTCTTTTCTTTTAAAGGCAGCACTAAATAGACTGCATACTGTAAGCACTAAGCATGAAAGTGTACATCTTACTGTTTAGTCAAATAAAACATCACAAACCCAGCTCAGTTAGTTATTGAGAGGGACGATAAAAGATTGTGCTGCATGGCAGTTATAAACTGTAAGAACTTCTTACATGCTTGCAGGTGCCTTCTTCATTTGCTTTATGAACAGGCAAAACGTAAGCACATAGGTGTTTTACATAATGCAAATACAGCATCAGAACAGGAGCTTGACTATATTTGCTAGGAAATATTTTTCTACATTTCATCTAGAAAAAGAATGACTCTTTAACAAAAAAGATAGTTAAATTTTTTACTGCAATATTTACATGTATATTCTATTCTAACAATTCTGTTATTTTTAAATTATACCAGCTCTACCTACCCCCAAGTAGCTTTGGTTAAATAAACCAGTTAACCTTAAACTGTTTAAATATCATTTGTGTATATGGTGGTAGCTGGTAATCTTGATATGACTCAGAGAAAGGGCAGGAGAGTGACAGAAATCTCACCAGATTTTCAGAATTAAAACAAATGGAAAATGTCAGAAACAAGATAAAGTCGTCAGGAGTGAACAAAAGTGATTCTATTTGCTGTGAAATTCGAGCAGTCATTGAAATCTGTGATTGTATCGACTTATATATGAAATTATAAAAATTTCATCAAGGTAAACAATAAAACAGGTTAATTGGGAACATTTTGGCAGAACCCTTCAAAAATAAAACAGGCAGCAGGCTGGTGTTTCACAAGCATGCATTGGCTTGCTGGGTCATGAGGAAGTGTGGGACCAATTAAGAGGAGAGCTCAGTCTCTTGGGCGTGCTGCTGAGACTGTTTTGGCAGGGTTCCCTGTTGGTGACACAGGAACAGTAACACTATCTACTTCCTAAGGCTCCTGCGATTAGATTACGTGTATGTAGGGGCATGCAGTGCGAGTTCTGAGAAATATCTACTATTTTCCATATGCTGCTATAACAAATGACTGCCAACTTTATGGCTTAACACCACACACATTTATTATCTATGAATCTGAAGGACAGAATTCCCAAGAGGGCTCCATGGAGGAATCCGTGTTGAGGGGTCGGGTTCCATATAGAAACCGTGGGGAAACCCTTCCTCTTGCCTCTTCCAGCTTCTAGGGGCTGCTGAGATTCCCTGGCTCATACCTTTTCTCACTCCCACTTTGGCTTCTGTCACCATATTTCTTTCTCTGACTCTTCCCAAGTCCCTTTATCTTGAGTCCACCTTACACTCACCTGCATTATTTTGGGATTACCTTAAACTCTCCTGTATGGTCCCAGCTACACCCCTTCTCCCAAGTTACCACTTCACATCTGCAAGGTCCCTTTGGCCTTGTAAAATAGCATAAGTCCTGGAAGCAGCGTGTAAACTTATTTGGAGGGGTCATTACTTATCCTACTGTTGGTGCTATGATCTTGGTAATACTGTAGCTGCAAAATTTGTCATTGCTTGATTAATGAGCTTTTGATCCTCTTTAATCTTTTAATAGTTTTTAGTTATGGAAATCAATTAATCTTTTAAGAAAATATTTTGATATCCTTAAAAACTCATTTCCAAATTTTACCCAGGTTTTTCCCCAAAGCTGGGGATTGAACCCAAGGTTTCATGCATGCTAGGCAGTTTTTCTATTGCTGAGCTATATCCAACCTGGTTCCAATAAATTTTAATGAAGCTTCTCATGCATTTCTTTAGGTTCTTTGGAGAAACACGTATGTCGTGTTAGTGTTTGACTTTGTATATCAGATAAATTCAGTAAAGGAAACGATGTCAGAAGAGCTAAGTGAGATTTGGATGACTGTGGATACATTAGTTCCTTTCTTGCCTTTTCTTGACTTTGCAATGAACATATTTTTGGGAGACTGATGCCTTTCAAAGATGTATTCTTGAAAATAAAGTAAAAATCTGGAAACTAGGTTTATTTTTTTTAGATTATTATTTTCTGTAAGAATAGTCTCAAATTGTAAGGAATTTAGAAACTTTTCCCTTTAGCTAAAAAGAAATATCTTTCTCCACTTTAAGGTTTTCATTGAAATCATTCTCCATTCTGAAAGGTATCAGTCTAGACATAAAAAGTTGGGACTAAAGAAATAGAGAAGTACATTTTTTGAAGTAATGGCTGGGTGGGTTGTTTGTTTTGCTTTGTTTATTTTTCTGGGGATTGAACTCAAGGGCTGAGGACTGAACTACATCCCCAGTCCATTTTGCTAACTTTTTGAGACAGGTCTCACTAAGTAGTTAAATTGCCCATGTTGGCTCAGGCTTGCAATTTTCCTGCCTCAGCCCCTGTGAGTCTAGGGATTATAAGACCAAATGATCATACCTGGATAATATTGCTGGTTTTAACAGCAAAACCCATGAGATACTTTCTGTCATCAAGGAGACAAGCAAATAAATGCCTAATAAATAAATAAACTTAACTGAAAGAATAAAATGTGATTTTGAATATTGTGTAAATGAATAAAAATACCTTACCCATAGTGAAATTGCAAATAATTCATCACTGAAATCTCATCTCACCGGTGACTTGTTGCCAAATTCCCAGGGGATTTTAAACATGGCATTTAGTTAGAAGTGAGGATAAGATTTTTCTAGTACACTTGCTATCTCTTCCCAAAATGCCTGCAGCTGACATTAGTTGTAAACAAATTGATTTTTGGCCCTTTAAGAGCTTTTCAGTGCTGCTTTTATAATATTGTGTTCTGTTGGCTCTGGTCATGTAACTATGATACGTTTTTAAAATGTTTCTCATCACTTGATCTTCCTGTTGCTTTTAAAGCCAGAATGTAGGCTTCATAGAAAGCAAGCATTATAATGGTTGAGAGAATTGTGGAGGTATTATTTATGCCAACCAGTGAGTACAGGAGCTTTTGTACAAATAAAACCAATGTTTTGTTTGAGAAACTAGAGCAACTGAACAGTACAAGAGCAGGACATCTGTTATAAACACAGGCTTTCAAATCGGCACAGATTTATCTCTGAATTAATAGCGCTGTTCCAAGGAAGTGTTTTATTTTAAATAGCTCCTCAAATTTTATCTTGAAATTATACAGTCAAACATTTAGAACTTGAGTCTAAATCTTTAAGTTCAGGAATCCTAATAAATTTATTGATTATGTCAGAGGGTAGAGGAGAAACACAGCGCAAATCATGCAAAGTAACCTGTGCTTGCCAAGAACTCATGGATAGCGTGCTTGTCTTCCCCGGGCAGTAACAAAACTTTGCCTGTGACCAGTCAGGGCAATAGTGCACACCGGAGTAAATCTTCTTTAACTTCTTACAAATTTAACATGAACCGTACTTTTTGTTTTGTTTTGTGTTTTGGGTGGTACTGGAGATTGAACGCAAGGCACTGTGCTTGCTAGGCCAGCATCCTACCACTGAGGTCCATCCCTAGCCCATGAGCAGAGTTTTAACAAGAATGTTTTAGCCGATTATTTTCCACATTGTTCTCTCTGACTTCTATTTAATTTGGAGGCACATTTATTCCAGGTAGGAAGAGCAGTCACCCAGCTCCTTTCCCCCGCTGGAGCATGGAATGCCTGTAGGCTTCATATGCTGTATCTGGATTTCTTTCAAATAGCTGCAGTGATTTCTGTTATATACAACAGAACCCTGCAAATGAAACCAGGGCCCTTATAAAAAGGTCTGAGTTTGCTCGTTTATTCCTTTTATCACAAGGGGGACTCAAAAGGTACCAGTTGTGAACAGAAAGTGTGCTTTTTTTTGTTTGTTTGTTTGATACTGGGGATCGAACTCAGCACTCACACTTGCCAGGCGGGTGCTTATGTGCTGAGCTAAATCCCTGGCCCAGAAAATGTGCTTTTTTCAGATAAATTTGTATTATTTATAAGCCGCCAATTCAGTGGCATTTCCTTACACAGCATGAACAGACTAAGACCCATGAGAAGGGTTAAAGTCTTCTTTGAAAAACTGTGAGTTTTTTTCCCTGAAATTTTTTCCATGCTTCTGCTAGCTTTGATTGCGTGAGTTCTGATGCTGTGCTTTTCAGCATGTATATGCCTGGTGTTCTGACCTGGATGGTACCTCATAAGCAGAATGTATTACCTGAGGTTATATTTTGTTTTCTTTAATGAGATTGAGTCTCTGCTTTGCTAGTGTGCAAACTGTTCGGTCTTGTATTTCTCGGAGTCTTCAGAATTGTGTTCCCTTTCTCTGTCGTCCAGTATGCATTCCTTACCCACGCATTTCCTTACCGTGAGGGAGGACCGACTTCAGCGTTCTGCTCTGCTTGCTCAAGGCTGAGACACAGGACCCAACCCCACAGCCCACACTCTCAACCATGGCCAAGGGCTCCACAGAAGGGCCAGCAGAAGCACAGTGTGGAAGCTAAGCTACTTAGTTCTTCCAGCCAGAGCAGAAGGGCCGAAGGACGCAAGGCCGCACCTCCATGACTCACCCCCACCCCCAGCAGTGTGTTCTGCCAGTCCTGAGCAGGGTCCCAAAGCCCCATGTATCTTGCCTCCCTCTGTCCCTCCACCCCAGCTAGATGGGTAAATCATCTTTTTTGGATCCAGCACCACTGTTCCCACTACATTTATTCTTGCAGCCGTCATTGACCTACTGTTGTTCCACTGGAAAGGGCTGGGAACTTTTTCCATTTCCACTGCTTGGTTTACTGCTGGCTTTAAAGCTTTAATCATTTCCTTAAATTCTCCTTAAAATTCATGATATATCTGCTCATATTAATGGAAAGTGGAATTTTAAAATGCTATTAGTAATTTAAAATTAATTACTAAATCTCAACATTATATTTGGTCAATTCCACATAGGTTTTGAATTTTCTTGTTAGAGAAATTGGTTTGTTAATTCACAGTTAACCTGAACACCAAAAATGTGTTAAAAAGAATTCATGTACGTTTGTATAGAGAAGCTATTTAATTTCTTTGGAATAATGTTCAGCCCTTCCTCAAAAAAAGAATTGGGTCATTGGTAGCAGATGGTATTTCTTCCCAGCAGGTGTTTGGAAATATGTGGGAGTCCTTTTGTTACAAAAATTGGAGGAGTCCAAGAATTAGTTATTGTGTAATGCATTGGGTTGCACCACAAGAGAGTTGAGTTAGCCAAAATGCCATCGGTGCTCCCTTGGGAAGCTGATAGACGGTGGCTACGTGCCACTGAGCTTCTTTAAAATATTTTGGTTCCTGTGGTTTGAACATGTATCGAAAAAGAATGGAGAGAAAATTGCCTCTAAGAAAAATTTCCATTCTATTTATATCTGAAGGAAATCTGTAATATAGAAAATAACTGTTAGCCTTCTCTGATGCTTTTTTGTGTCCTAAGATTCTTGTGTGGTTGATTGATAATAGCTAACAACATCTTTTGAAAATGCACATTTAAAAATTCAATGTCTATGCATTCAATTTTCTTTTAAACAAACAAAATTCTTAGGACATTTAAAATAGTTTTATATTTGCAGTAAAGTTTCAAAATGTACAGAGAATTCATGTATCTCCTGAACTCAATTTCCAAAATTGAATATTTTCATCAGCGTGATGGTGCTGTAAGTGAGCAAACTGTATGGACTAAGAGAGGCGAGGGTTTGTACAGATGAAACAAGAGCACTCGCAGGAAGTCCTTTCAACTGTGTTCCCACAGTGAATCAGTTTTATTTCAAATATATTATGATGGTGCCCATATTGGCCCCTTAGAAAATGTCCTTACTTTGATGATCTATTCAGTATGAAGTCATTGGTAATCCAGTGAGATATTGTGAATAATGAAAAAAGAATCCTCAATAGCCTTTGACTTCCTGGCTGGTAGAGATACCTAGGATGGTCCATTTCTGTAAAATAATTAGGTAATATACATTCTCAGATATGGAGAGATTCATTTTGACATGAGGTATCTGCCAAACATTTTCTTTATATACTGAGTACAGATATTCCTCATTTAATGACCTACCTGTTTAATAACTGTTTGGACTTAGACCCACCTTTATTTTCTGTACAGTCTGTACATCTTGTTTATAGAGCCTCAGAGCCTTTTTCTGTACAGTATATCTTGTTTATATACTACTGTAACTTTTGCTGATTGTGCTGTATAGTGCAGTCCTGTAGTTTTCTGATCTGGCATACATTATAGTACTGCATGTTAGAGTCATGCAGAAATAAAAAAAGCCAAGTCATCAAATTGGAGTTTCCTTTGACCATTTGTTCTGAATACTGTAATGTATATATTCTATGCAGCTCCTCATTTAGTGACCTGTTCATTTAATGACCTAGTCTAGGAACAAAGTCGGTTGTTAATTAAGAAATGTCTGGGGGTGGCAGTGGAGCTGGTAACCTCAGTGGCAGTGTCTCGCCTGCTACAACAGTGACTTAGGGATGGCGGTGGCTGCAGCAGGACCTGCAACAGCCTCACGGAGGGTTTCTCCAGAGCTTCTCAGACAGTCAGATTGGTGAGGACCCCCAGGCGGCCTTAGAGGAGCTGACCAAGGCTTTGGAATGCAAACCAGATGTGCACAATGTTACTGTCAAAGGGCGTACTGTCACATTCCCAAGGGGAAAATAAATAATAAATGCTGATGGGGACTTCTCTCAAACTCAGTCCCACTAATAACAGAAGGACAGAAGTTAGATTGTGTAGATGCTAATTTCATTGTCTGGATTAAAAGAGGTCAAGAAGCACAGAATGGATCAGACTCTCAGGCGAGGACTCAGTTACGAATTAAGTATGACTGATGTCAAACAGAATTGCAAGTGATTATAACACTTATGACCAAGAATGTTCAGATGCATGAGAGAAATGTGAAATTTTCAGAAGAGGAGTCGTCTGCTTTGGTGAAACTTCCTTCCAGAGGGGATTACAATTTGAAACTGAGACTGCTTCATCCTAATATACCAGAACGGAGCGCTTTGTTGAAAGTTCTTTCAACAAAGATTGGAATTAAAATGAAAAAGCTAGAAGTTGTGAGACGGGAAATGCTAGAGGAGCAAGGAGATGTGCCTACGACCAGACGGTTCACAGCAGATGTAAAGAACCTAGATCCACCACCATCTCATTATACAAGAAACTGGGATAAATCAGACGGTGAAATCAAAGAAGAAGAAAAGAATGAGAACTTGGAGGGAGATGCAGCTTTAAGCAAATTATTTCAGCTGATCTACTCAGATGGCTCTGCTGAGGTCAAGCATGTCATGATCAAAAGTCATTTATGGAATCTGGTGGAAGTTTCAGGTACCAACTGGTCCACTGTAGGTAAAAGGAAAGTTCAAATCAATCCTCCTGATAATACAGAATGGAAAAAATACTAAATAAATTAATTTGCTATTACTATAATAAAAAGAAAAAAGAAATGTATGTATAGTAAATTTTAGATTTCTTGGAAATTAATTCTGTAGCTCATAAATTATGTGGATTCTGATTTTTTTGGAGATCACTTTTCAGTAATTTTGCATCGCTAATTATGTAATTTCTTTGAAGATAGTAGGCAAAGGTCATGTCTTAGTCTTCTCAGGCTGCTTTAAACAAATACTATATATCAAGTAATTTAAATAACATTTATTTCTCACAGTTCTGGAGCACAGAGAAGTCCAAAATCAAGGCACCAGCAAGTTTAGTGCCTGGTAAGAGATCGCTTCCTCTTTCCTAGACAGCAGGTTTCTTGCTGTGCCCTCCTGTGGCAGAAAGAGGAAGGAGTCTCTCTTAGGACTCTAACAAGGGTCTACCTATTCCGGTTATCCCAATCATCACACTAGACCTGAGGGACAACATATGAATTCTGGGGAGACACAGGTCCACAAGAGGTAAAGATGCTTACATTTTCATGCAGGATACTTGTAAAGATTTAAAAGTTGCAGAACAGGTAAAATTTGTTCCTGAAAACAGGTTCATAGGACATGTGCATCTATCCAAATGGGACCATTATCAGGGCTAACAGATATTTGATGATAATTCATATAAATATTTCTATTTCATGGACTAAAAAGAAAGAAATTTATTTTCTATTGGGGGAATTAAATAACATCATCAGGAGTTTCTCTTTTTCTATCACCTTCACTTCCTTTCCTTCATCCTCTCCTGCTGACGGGAGATTCCACAGGAAGGTTCTGTGTCCGCCCAGGTGGCTTTCCTCAGCCATCTCCTGTGGCTACACAGGCCCTGGTGGCTGCTGTCCTAGGTCAGGGGAGTGAGAGGCTTTGAGCCCTGAGCGCTGCAGGCTGGGGTGAGAGCATGGACAGTTTCCCTCAGAAAGTGGGGACTCTGACATCCACAAATACAGAGAAGAAGAAAGTGATATGGGAAGATCAAAACCCAAGGAGATTTATTTTCTATTTAGCCAAATATGAGTGATCACAGTTTGTGGGGATGCTAATAAAATGATAGCAATGCATATTACGAGAGTTACCCCAAATACTTTCTATGACCATTCTTGATTTCCTATTACTCTGTTTTGAAATCCTGTGCCATTTTCACTGTTTTGTTTGGATTGGCTTTATTCTGTTTTACTTTATTTATTTATTTATTTATTCATTCATTTGTTGTCTTTTTGAGACAGGGTCTTGCTATGTGGTTCAGGCTGGCCTTGAACTCACTTTGCAGCCCAGGCTGATCTCAAACTTGCAACAATCCTCCTGCCTCAGCCTCCCTAGTGCTGGGATTACAGGCATGCACCATTTATTCTGTTTTATTTTGTTTGGTTTTATTCTCTTCAAAATAAAAAAGAATATGAGTAATAGGAAATCAAGAATGGTTTCCATAATGCCTCTTGTTATCTTCAAAATTGCTGCCCATCAAAATTGCTACCATCAGACATAATAAAATCAAATAAAACAGAACAAAATAAAGCACTGCATAAAACAAAACAATGAAATAGAGCAAAACAAAACAGTGAGAACAATATTGGATTTCAGGAACAAGACAGAAGAAAATCCCCTAGAGTTGCCATATTGCATATTAATTATTCATATTCTTTGGAAAGATACTGATGCGTGTTACATTCCTGAGCATTTTTTCCATTCCTCGCTCAGTGGGCTATGCCTGCCTTTGCCACATTTGTGGTAGACTGGAGAAGCAAGTTCAGAGGCATTGCCACTGAGTGTCAGGTCTTCTGCCCTTGAGGATCATGACTGAAAGGATCTTTAATAATCCAATTATTGCGTTGAAGTTTCTGCTTCTCTCTCTCTCTCTCTCTCTCTCTCTCTCTCTCTCTCTCTCTCTCTCTCTCTCTCTCTCTTCCTCTCAGTTTTTCCCTATTTTAGAATCTTTTCCATCAATTCACTGCATTTTACTTTAGGTAACTCATTTAGCTGTAAGGTCCATCTCATCTTAGGAGCGGTCTTGACTCCCCAAGATAAACATGAACTTAGCCTAGCTTTGCTTTATTTACTATGGCTCAAGTTGTATTCATGCAATTAATGATCAGTATTCAGTAGCTGAGTGCATTTGCTCAAAAAAACCCTTTCTTTTATTTAAGATTAATTGAAAGTTGCTGTCAGTGTCTCTGAATAATTTTCTGAATGCATAATTTTTATCATCTTTGGTAGAAATTTTGCATGGCTTAAATAATGACTTAGACAAATTGTGCTGCATTTTATGGATTTAAACTACTGTTCAAAAATATAAAACTTACCATTTTATGGACAAACTTCCTTGTTTATTTTGTATCTTGTTAAAGATATCATTATGTTAGTATTTTGCCACTAAAGGACAAATACTTTGCACAATTGTAGTAAATAAAACATACTGGTTTAGAAATCAATGAGATTTGTAATGTAAACATTTTCAGATTATGTCCTTAACTCTTAAAAGTTGAAGTGGTTTTTTTACACACCAATACTTTAGTGGAATATGTTTTTAATTCAGGTCACACAGAGTGAATTTTTGAACATGTTATTCACACTTGAGAAACAGAAAGGGAAGACACCATTGCCTTAAAATAGCCAGACGAGATGCTTTGTGAAATATTCCTTCCTCTTGGGATTTACGGCTCCTGCTTCCCTGGATTTCTCTAGCCACTCTCTCCTCTTCAATTGGTCATCCCTTCCTTAAATGTTTGGGTTCCTCTCTTTGCTCTGTTCTTACTCTATAGCAGAAAAACATTGGAAGCTGGAAATTGCACAGACCAAGTCTAAAACAATAATAGAAAATATTATTAACCATTTTGGGCCCTCACAATATTTTTATTTTTTTTTTGGTACTGGGGATCAAACTCATGACCTCACGCTTGCCAGGCAAACACACTGCTGAGCTAAATCCTCAGCCCCCCTCACAATATTTTTAATAAATCAAGTTAATAATTAAGAATCTCTGATAGAGACCATGTCTGTTCTCATGCTCTTTGCCCTTCTGCACTGGCTGGAGCCTGGCCCTGGTGAGAGTCGGCTGTAGCCGCTGGAGCTGTGAGCCTTGTTCCTCCGGCAGGACCTGCCCTCTCCTGCACACCAGCCACTCACTTTGGTTTCCTTCCAATCCTGGGGCTAAGCCTCAGTTATTCCTGGACATTCTGGGTTTGTCTTTCTTAGAGCACAGAAATAGCTCTTAATATTTATGCTGTCATTAAAAATTAGAAAATGAAAATAAATAAATAAATAAATAAAAATTAAAAAACAAGAGACTGAGAGAGATATGTGTTCTAAACAAAATTAGAAGAATGCAAACGTCCAAATGACAATCAGCTTTCTTGTTCCTGAAACAATTCATTTATTTCTGGCAGGATTTCAGCTATCACTCTTTTATTAGTGATTCTAATATCCATTCCTCCCCTGCTAAAGATCAACTGTAGGGTTTTTATCATGAATAAGTGTTGGACTTTTATCAACAGCTTTTTCTGCATCTATTGAAATGATCATTTGATTCTTTGGCTTTGTTGATGTGATGTATTATGTTTATTGGTTTGCATCTTTTGAACCATCCCTGCATTCCTGCGGTGAATCCCACTTGGTCATGGTACATAATCATCTTGATGATTTGCTGCATTCTATTTGCTAATATTTTACTGAGGTTTTTTGCATGTATGTTCATTAGGGATATTGGCCTGTAGTTTTCTTTCTTGGTGGGGTTCTCCTCTAGTTTTGGAATCAGTGTCATTCTTGCTTCCAGGAGTGATATTGGAAGTATTGCTTCCCTTCCAAATTTCCTTAAAGGGTTTCATCATTAGTAGCATTGGCTCCATTCTAAATTTCTTGTAGAATTCAACTGTGAATCCATCAGGACCCAGGCATTTCTTTGTTTTTAGTTACATTTTTAATTTCATTGACTGATATCAGGTTATTTAGAATTTTTATGTCTTCTTGATTTAGTTTTGACAAGTTGATTGTGTCTAGGAACCTCTCCATTTCTCTTGTGTTTTCCATCTTATTAGAATACAGGTTCTTGTAGAAGGTATTGATGATCTTTTGTAGAATCCATTGTGATTTCCCCTTCATCATTCCTAATTGCTTGAATTTATATTTTTTCTTTCTTCTGTTTGATGAGGTTGGTTGACAGTTTATCAGTTTTATTTATTCTTTCAAAGAAGCAACTTTTCAATCCATTGCTTCTTTGTATTGTTTTCTTAGTCTTAATTGCATTATGTTTGCTCTTATCTTTATCATTTCCTCCCTCATATGAGTTTGGCATTTGATTTATTCTTCTTTTTCTAGAAGTTTGAGGCTCAACGTTAGGTTGTTTATTTGAGTTTTTGCTATTTTCCTGATGTGAAAGTTCATTGCTGTAAATTTCCCTCCTAGAACTGCTTTCACTGCATCTCATAAGTTCCAGTTTGTTGTATCAGTATTATCATTTAATTATAGATACTGTTTAGCTTTGGTTTTAATTTCCTCTGTGACCAACTGGTTGTTCAGAAGGTTGTTAAATGTGCTTATGTAGTTTTTGTGATTTCTTGTATCACTGATTTTCAGTTTCACTGTGCTGTGGTCAGGTGGTATACATGGCATGATTCTGATTCCTCTGCGTTTACTTAGGCAAGTTTTGTGGGCTGATATGTGATCTATTTTGGAGAATGTCTCATGTGCAGCTGAAAAGAATGTGTGTTCTGATGTTTTGGGGTAAAACACTCTGTAGACATCTACCAACTTCACTTGTTCAAAGGCTTTGGTTTAATTCTGACATTTCTATGTGGCTTTTTTGTCTAATTTATCTATCCGTGAGAGTGGGGTACCAAGGTCCTCCCCTACAATTGTGTTAGCGCTAATTTGTTTTTTCATGTCTGTTAATATTTGTTTTATGTTAAGTGCACTGGTGCTTGTTTCATATATATTTATAATTGGCATATCTTCTACTTTTCCCTTAACAAGTGTATAGTAACTGTCTTTGTCTCTTTAGATTGGTTTTAACTTAAAGTTTCCATTATCTGCAAATAGAATTGGCACTCCTGCTTTTTCTCTGGGTTCCTGTAGCATGGATTATTTTTTTCCATCCTTTGACTTTTAATCTATGAATTTTTGGGGGGCTTAATTGTTGGATCTTGTTTCTTGATCCATTCTGCCAGCCTGTTTCTTTTGATTGGTGAACTGAGACTATTGACATTGATGGTGATACCCAATATGTACTGGCTTATCTTTTTCATGTTACTTTCTTGTGTTGGTTCCCTGTCTTTCTCCTGTTTAATTGCTTGCCCTAACTGGTGGATTCTTTCTATTGGTGTTCTTCTGTTTGTGGTCTTTGCTATCTCTTTCTAAGATATCTGTCAGAGCATTTTGAAGAGCTCATTTGGTGGTCAGGAATTTCTTCAGCTGTTCCTTGTCATGGAAGTATCTTATTTCTGTATTGATTTTTAATGATAGTACTGTGGGGTACATCAATCTGGGTGAAGATTGTTTTCTTTTAGGGCTTCAAGCTCTCCTTAATTTGAGGGTTTGTGTGCTGTGATTCTGATGGGCTTTCCTTTACAGGTGATTTGTTTCTTTTCTCTAGCTGCTTTTAATATTTTGTTGGTGTATGAATTTCTGGAATCTCGATTATATATGTCTCAGTGTAGTTTTGTATTGGTTGTGGTTATTTGGAGTTCTATATGCTTCATTTATTTGCATTTCAAATTCTTTATCCATGTTTGGGAAATTTTCTGCCATTATTTCTGTAAAGAGTTTTTTTAATGGATTTTCACTGTCTCCTGCTTTCTTAGTGACTCCAGTCAATCTTATTTTATTCTTCTTTGCTTCATCTTGTAACTCTTGGATTGATTTTTCACAGCCTTTTGCTATTATTAAGATATCCTTCTTTTCCTGGTCACTAGTTGTAATCCTGTCTGCTAGGTCTGATATTTTCTCCTTGCCTTCATTCAATCACTTGCATATACTTTCAATGATATTTTTTAATTTCCTGGATTTCTGTTTGAACCTGTTTCATTGATTCCATTTCTTGTCTATGTTGGTCATTCCTGGTTTTCACCATTTTCTTGAATTACTCTATTTTGTTTTTATATGTGTCTATTTTAATGTCTTGATCATCATTTCCTTTTGAACCTTAGAGATTACTTTTTCTATTGCCTCTTTCATTTTTTTTTTTTTAACTTCTGCTGCTATCAATTTAGAAAGTTCCAGGGGTTGGCTTCTGATGTCCTGTATCTGTTTGTGCTCTAGACTTGTCCTGGGTGGGCTGGGTGTTTGGAGCTGCATTCTGCTTTTTCATCTTGTCATTTTCTATTTTTTATTTTAATTTGTTTTCTGTGTTGATGCTTATAGATTTCTTATGTTAGACAGCTTTATTCCTGGTATTGAGGCTTCCCTAGGAAGTAACTGTTCCTCAGGATGTCTTCGAGATGTAGGTGGATCTTGGTCTTTATGTCTATCCTAAGAGCCTACCTTCCCAATATATTAAGAATGTGAAGTTCCTATCTATGTGATTCAGATCCCATTCCTTTGGCATTGGACTGTAGTAATGGTTATGACCTCTTAAAATCACAGAAAAACTGATTATAACAGGTATGGCATCCTGGTTAAAGTAGTACAGTTAGCAATAACAATAGACTCAAGCACAGCCTGGCTACTGACACACGGTGGTAACTATTAGCCTGATACTTTTAACCATAGGAGCAAGTTCTACAGTTATATAATATGATCCAATTTACACCAGGAACTTATATGCAATGATTTTCCACTTAGTAGAGTGACTTTGTCCTGTTGTGTGTGTGGGTGGTTTAAGAGGGCTGGAGTAGCGTGAAGATATGAATGAATTTAAATACAGTAGGAGCAAAGTTGGAGGGCAAAGGATGATCATCCAAGTTTTGGGTAATTATAGGACACAAGAAAGAAGGATTGGAAGAGAAGGCCTAGGAATATTGAAGTGGAACAGAAAGAAAAGAGCTATGTTTACTCACACAAAAGTATCATAAAATCAAGCAAGATAGTTGACAGAAGAGAGGAAGGGGATGAGTAGAATGAGATAAAAAGAAAGGTTACTGATCCAAGTCATGAAACAATGAGAAAAGAAAAAAAGAAAAGAAAAAACAAAAATAACCACACACATAAAAAAAACAAAGAAATATACAAAATGAAAAACAAAACAGTATGAAACAGAACAGAAAGAAGAAAAAAAGCCAAACAACTACTACAACAAAACCCTCACCAATGCAGCCAAATACAAAGAAGAAAAACAATCAGACAGAGAAAAATAAAAGTAGTAAAATCCGTCTAGCGTCTACAGCTCTGTGGAAGGTCCAAGTCAGGTCACAGAAATGCATACTCTAGCCAAGCTTGCAGGTGGATTTGTCCTGGGTATGGGTCTGGGCTTGGTCTCTGGACTTGGCGAGTGGAATTAATTCCTGTGGCTGGAGTTCTCCCTGGCCCCTTGGCGGAAGGCAAAGACAGCCCTAACCACCCGATTCTATTCTGTCTCTTTGTCCCGAGCACAAGGCTCTCACCTAACGAGCACATGCTGGTCTGTGTTACTGCGGCCTGGGACTCTTCCCCCTGCTAAGCCTTCCTGTCTGCTGTGTGAGCCCTGGCTAGGCTCACTGTGTGGCTGGCGTTCTCACCGGTTGCCAGGCCCTCTGCAGGAAACTTTCTTTTACAAAAATCTTGTTGCAGAGATCTGATCTTAATAAATATGTGTCTGCAGAACCGTTTCTTTGTAAAACAATTTCAATTAATTTATTTTTATCTGCAGCGATTCTGTAATCTAGGTGAGAGTCTCATTTATCAGAACACTAACACTTTAAGCAGTTTGACTATAGGTAGTCAATTTAAAATTTAGATTTTTTAAACACTTCTTTGTAAATCTTTGGTTGCTTTCTTTCTCCCTAAAAATGTTCAAGCATGAATTCCTTTTATATAGTCAATGTAAATTAAATGCTCTTTCTTATTGTTCTTTACAGTTCTCTGTTAGTAAAATATAATTGTGCAGTTAAATATTAAAATGACAACTGTCAAGGTTTGATAGAAAAGAAAATGTTGGCATCTCATACAATAAAAACTGAGGCTCTATTTTTAGGGAAGAAGAGTGCGGCAGAATCAGGTGAGAACACCGACATCTTGCCTGCTCTGTTCTTTTACATGCCGTTTATTTCCACTCACTTGATCTGTATTGTTAGTGTTTTCTTTTTCTCTCAGCTTTCTGACCACCATTTCATGGTGTCATCATCACCATCGTTACTTTCAGTCATTATGGCGTTTGGCACGCACTTTGAGTTCTGGAAAATCTTCATTCTAATAAAACATTTAACACATAATGGAAATTCACACTATCAGAAGCATTGTCAAGGTAGCAACCAGTAATGGATTCTTCAGGAACCAGTCTCCTATTTCAAAAGATGCTTTCTTTTAAGGTTTAGAATTGTTCCATGTTTATCACATTTTTAAAAGATCATAAAGTAGGAAACTTACCAAGTTTCATTGTACTTTATTTTCCTTGGGATTTTCCAACCTATATGAGCCCAATTACAGGGAGACATACTCCTCCACAAAATGTTAGGATGCATTTCTTATAATTACTATTAAGGGGAAGTTTTCTAGAACTCATGCCCAAGCTGATTACCAACTGTACCTGATAATTAAAGTAAAAGCATTTTACATATTTTTGTAACAAAGGAAAACAACATTGGAGAGAAGGGTTTTCACACCAATCACAGCGCCCTGTAGAAAGCAGCCAGAGCGGCAGGAGGTCTCCGGCCAAGGACTGTGGTGACTCTGCTGAGGACAAGCTGTGATCACTGCCTTGCTTCATTTGTTTATGTTCCGTGTACACAGGTCAGCTTCGGACTGGAGACTAAGAAAGCTAAATTCATAAAGTAGATCTTCGTGAGCTGTAAAGCATGCATTCTGCCATTCATGCTCCAGAGAGCAGGACTGGCTGCTGGTTTTACTGGATCTTTGCTCCCAGACTGGACATGTGTTGAGAAACAAGGATAATTTAATTTGGACAGACCTGCTGTGACTTGACCAAAACTGACTTGAAAAACATCTGGGAATCACAGCAAAGCCAACCCGCAACTCACTTTCTCATTAAAAAGTGAGTTCACAGTGAATTTTAAACGTGAAAATTACCTTTATGGAGACTTCAGGGCTGAAGATTTTTAAAGCTTCTATAATTTAAACCAGGGTTTATGGACCTGCAATGGCGGAACTCTGGGCTCCCTGAGGTTTTGTAAAGCATTATAAAAAAAAAAAAATCCCTTAGCAAACATGCAATCCTATTCTACTCAGTCATCTAACACCAACATGGAAGCTTATTTAGAGAATAACAGGGAGAAGAACATCAAATATTTACGATCTCTCTCATTTCATGTCGATATGGGACACACTACTGTGACAGTTACACAGACTACAGGAAAACACTGTCCAAGTATTTCAATACTAGGATGGCAGATGGATTAAAAGTAGAGGTGAGCATTTTATTTCCTTATTTAGTTTGCAGCATTTATTGGATGACTGTGGCAGGAACACAATGACTAAGTTGTCAGGAAAGTGAAATATCTAAGGTTTAAGTTACGTTATTCAGAATATTAAGAACACAATACTATTAGCATTTGAGGAATTACAAAAGATGAGAACACTTAGGCAGATTTTGATTGTGCTTTGAATTCATTCACATGAAAATTTTAAGAAAATGTTTTAAGGAAAAGCTTCTTTAGTAACTATATATACCTGAAGTGAATCATTGCAATTCAATTTTAAAGAACTGCTTTGCTCGGCAGATACATTTTCTTGTTCTAGCACGTGGGTTTCTTTCAGCAGTGTTGTTGTTGTGGTAACTGCTGACTTCAGACACCGTGGGGTCCTGGAGGAGTGGGTCATCTAGTTTATTGCCTCCCGCTGCGTCTGAATCATGCCAGCCCCAGCATGAGCGGGGAGGCTCTCTTAGTAACGCAGGCCCTGTGATTCATCTCTTCCGTAACATGAGGCCACCAAAGTTTGCCTCATTAGAGTTCAGATGATTAAACTGAAGGACTGAATTGAAAGACCTTCCGTGGGTCTCATCTACGATGAGGCCGTAAGACAATATTATTCCTGTTCTCAGTAACGAGATGACCTGACGCTTTGCTTAAGCAACCACTTTTAAAGGATACCCTTATTTCCAAGAAATCTGTTCTCTCCCATTCCTCTTAGACAGTTGAATTCACCATGCTACCATTCATACTGTACCTCTGGCACTGACATGGCAGTGCCCTCTGACGGATCTATCATGCTCTGATCCCAGAGCTCCTCAGGGTTGATGAACCAGTGGCATTTGATTTAATGCCCAGTGTGAACATCAAGTTGGGCACACGGTTGGTTCCTAAGTCATGCTTGCTTAATGAGTATGCCTATAAAAACAACTGTTCATGCTAATATTTTTTTTCTGTTAAAATTAATTTTATTTTAAAAATACATATACATAATTTATGAGTTAAGTAGAACAAAAAATATGTAACAGGTTACAGTAATGTTTTGTCCAATACTTCTTCAGTTCCCTTCCCCAGAGGAAACCCTTTTGGTCTCCCTAGAGAAATCTTCTTTTTATATTATCATATATCTAAATAAATAATATGGACACACTGAACTCATGTATTTTGATTATTCTATTTTAGTTGTTATCTTGACTCTTCAGTGATGATTGAGGATTAACTCAGCAACTTCCATCTTCTCCACTTCCTCTTCTTATTTCTTTTTTTAAATTTTTTTTTTAATTTTAAAGAGGATAAAACCAAGGAAAATAAACTAGAATAAAACCAATCAAAATAAACCCATAGAAGTGATACAGGACTTCAAAACCTTAGGAAACCAACAATAGTTACCATCATACATTTTGTTGTCTTCAAAATAGCTGCAGAAACCTGTGGCTATAGTAAAAATTGAACAGAATAGAAACAATAAAAACAAAAAATGAATGCACTAAAGGACTTCAAAACAAGACAATAATAAATCCAAAATGGCAACCATAATATGTCTTGCTATCTTTTAAATAGCCTCTCATGCCATCATAACATAAACAAAACAAAAGAGAATAAAACCCAGCCCAGCAGAACAATGAAAATGGCATGGCTTCCTGGTGGGGATCGCTTCCTGGTGAGGCCTTGTTCTCTCCCTCCGCAGTCCATGAGTGGCGCTGACTCATGAGAGAGGCTTGGATCTTGCTGTCCCCGCTCTGCAGCGGCCTGCACGTGGTGCTGGTTTGCAGGTGGGGTCAGCTCCCTGTGAGGCCTGGGTCCCTCCTTTCGCAGTCTGTGAACGGCACTGACTCCCCTGGTCTTATTCCTTAAAATAAGAGTATTTCTTTCTTAGGGTAGTATTACAAGTTTTTGTTTTAATCTATATTCATTGCTTAAATTATGATCATATAATAGTTATAGCCGGACATTTTAGTTTACAAAAATTACATTTCCTTTTTGCATTTTTCTTAACATTAGTAATAGAGCTATTTTTTTCATTGGACTGAATTCATTTAAACCTTCCACTTTTTCTATACCTTCCAACAAACTTCCGCTACCATTTTCTTAAGGTCACTGTTATCAGGGTATCTAGTAGTTGTCTTTGCAGGATCATCTCCCTGGAGATTACCCATCTTTTTCTGATTGAGGGCATTGCTCTTTGCAGACACTGAGATGTATTAGCCAGGAACGTCCCTTTTTACCATGCTGAAAACTACCTGGATTTTCTTCTGACTTGACTGAAAACTTTGGCAATTGTCTTCTAACTTGACTTCCTTGATCACCTCTTTTTCTTTCTTGTTTAATCTTTTGGTTTGTTGGAACATATCCTTTATTTCCTGAGAAACAGTACATGGGAAGCCTCCCTGGTAAGCAGCCATTGCTCAGGCAAACAGCAGCTGCTTTAGGGGGAGAACCACCCAGCGATTCCTGAGATCCGCACCATGGTGGAACTTAGGGTGCTGGGAAACCAAGCAGCCAACCCAGCCCACCTCCCTGGTGTGCAGCCATTGCTTGGGGAAGCGGTGGCCACTCCAGGGGGAGAACCATTCAGCATTTCCTGAGATCTGCGTCATGTTGGAACTTAGGACACTGTGAAACCAAGCAACTAGCCAGCTTCCCTGGTAAGCAGCCATGAGCCTACCAGTGCACAGGCTGAGAATCAAACATCCCATCCCCCCGTCGCCCACCCCCCGTTAGCAAATGGGAGCCAGAGGCCTGAGCATCTCTTGGGAGGCTGACCATATGCAATATAGTAAATAAGGAGTATTTCCTTCTACTAACCATTTGAAGGCAAATGTTGTTATCACTGTTTTGCTTTGTTCTGGTTAATTGTATTGCTCTATTCAATATTCTGTTTTGATAAGTTCTATAAGTGTTCTGTATTTGGTACGATTTTGCTATACCTGATTGAATGGACAACTATTGTGAAGCTAATGAGAAGTACAATGGTACATATCACTGTTATCCCGGTAACCTGCTGTGACATTCTGTACCAATTTCACTGCACTGTCTCAGTTGGCTTTGTTCTGTCTTGTGCTGTTGTATTTCACTACTTTCAAAATAAAAAAGAAGAGTACATGGGAAATGAAATATTTGAGAATTTAAATTTCTAGAAATGTCATTATTTTATCAAACAACTACTACTAATTTTTACGCTGCATCAATTTCTATGTTAAAAGAGTTTTTTCTTCATAGTATTAAAGCTGCTGGTTCGTTCTCTTCTACAGACCATAAGTGCTGTTGAAATGCCAAAAATTAATTTGATTCTTCATGTCTATATGATGTACTACTATATGCTTTCCTTTTATCTCTCTGAAAATATTTCTCTATTTTCCTGAAATTTCACTTGCAGGTTTGAATTAGATCTATTTTTCATCTTTTTTCCTCTCACTTAGTGGGTCCTTTAAATCAATAAACTCATGTCTTTCTGTGCTGGGAGGTTTTTAAAAAATATATTGTTTATGATTTCCTATTTACAGTTTAATATGATTTACCTTTTTAAAACTTCTGTGATTTAAATATTATTCCTCTTAGACTGTATAATATTTCCATCTTTTCTCTCATTTCTCATCCTTGTACTCTAATTTCTGGAAAATTTCCCTGATCTTCTCTTCACCATTACCATTTGAATTTCCCATCTCTGCCGGAGTCCAGCTGCGGCAGGGCTAGGGTTTCCCAAAGGAGGTCAGGGAGTCGGCGATTGAGAGACAGAAAACACTGCACACCAGTCTGTGAGTGAATCTGAATCCGCCTTTATTTTTTAGAAGCTGGAATATATATTTGCTAACCTTTGGCAGCCACCCCCAGCCCCAAGCAGGAAGTGCCCCAGGCTTAGGGCCAGGCAGGGATAATCCTAAACAATAGGTTTTAACCTCAACCCCAAGCAGGAATC
>PVLA01014271.1:0-31607 GCA_004027455.1 Hydrochoerus hydrochaeris | reverse complement strand
GGTGGACCCCAGCCGGGACTGGACCCCGGATCTCCCGCAGGAGGCACGGGGCCTCTGCTCCCGGCCTTCACCGAGGTCTTTTGCATGAGTGGGGGGATCACGCCCAGTTCAGTTGCTCTTTCCTCTCAGGAAGGGTCGCCAGTGTCATGCGGGGGCGGGCGGGGTAGAGTCACAGCCCCTGTGGTCCCAGCAGGTTTCACCCTCCAATGGCCTTTCCTGGAGGTCTCAGGGACACACACCCTGGCTCTCACCCTCCAGGAGATAGGCTGACCAGGCAGGTCACAAAAGGATGTGTAGTGATCCTCCGTGAGCTGAGGGAACATTTCAAAGGGGCGGGGGGAGGCTGTCTTTGCAAAGTAACACACACACACACACACACACACACACACACACACACCCAGGGCCTTCACATTCATCAGCAGAGTCCCCTTGGTTAGCCTCAGTGATGCACACAGGGTCGTAGCCTGAGTGCTTGGGGCTGGGGCTCCCATCCTCCCCCCACCCCACTCAGGACAGGTGTTCCTCCATCCGCTCCGGTCTGCTTTCCCAGGACTATTTAATTTCTTCTAGAAAGTCAGACTGGCCTGAAATTGAAAGTGAGAGCCTTGCTCCCGTGTGTGTGTGTGTGTGTGTGTGTGTGTGTGTGTGTGTGCGCGCGCGCGCGCAAGCCCACTTTCCTGGAGGAAGGTAATACATTCACACCAGGAGGCCTTCTGGAGGCCCCTAGGGTAGGTGTGAGAGGACGCCTGGCGGGTTAACTGCCCTCACCCCCCTGCACTCCAGGAAGACCTTGGCTTGGGGACCACCACTGTCAGGAGGCCCAGAGGACTTCTCAGCCCATCCTTCTCCAAACAGAGGCAGCTCTGTGAGCCTTGAAACTTCTCCAAGACACACTGGGAAAACTCCTTAGCAGGGTGAGGAGGAGTCAGGCGTGGCTTCTCAGGGGTGCCCTTTCTTCCTACTGCTGGTAGCTGGGCCACAGGCTGGCAGGAGAGCAGTGTGAAGTGCAAAGCCTTACTTGGACACGACAGGAGAGTGCAGAGAAATGAAGCGGTGTGTGTAGCCGCTGTCCTCGCCCAGCCTTCCTTGCAGAAGTGGCCAGCGGAGGGCTGAAAGACCAGCGCATAGAAGCGTCTCTAGTGCACTGAAGAATAATAATGAAGCAGGACAGCCCAGAGAGATAGAGCTTGGTTCCTTTCTCCTTTCCGGAGCCTTTGCGTCTTCCAGTTGCTAAGCCAACGTCAAATGCCGCCCACAGGGTTTGAGCAGCTCCCAGAATTCTAAGCTGAACATCTACTGGACAGACTGTGAAAGGTCCTTTTGCTGTGTGGCACTTGGCCAGCCTTCTGGCTGGGGTGGGGGACAGCAGGGGTGAGCCCTCGTTGGAAAAGAATGTGAGCAGAAATAATTAGGGAGCAAGTTTCAGCATCTTGAAAACCTGAAGGCAACTCCCTTGAGATCCTTCAAGGTGAAAAAGGATACAATTACTCCATAAATTAAGCACTCCAGAAGCATAGGTTTAGCTCAGTAGTTATCACTATTCATGTGTTCATGATATTAATTAGAGTCTCTGTTTCAAGGCTAGCTGAGGAGGTTCTGGCTATCCATGACTTTTCCCTGAATACAAAATTTAGTGTCTGCAAAAATAGCCTATTAAAATGAAGTGCCAGCAAGTGACATCTATCCATCTATGGCTCTAAATATAGTAAAATTATCCCAAGAGCCCATAAGACAAGAAGAACAACAAAAAAGATAAGAGAGGCAGCTTGGTTAACAATGCCTTTGTTCTTATGTGGGGTTAAAATACTTCCATATGATTGACATGCAAATAAGTGAAAGGAACTAAACTTCCCTCCTGTATGCCACAAGTGTGCTTCCTGTTTTCCACAAGATGACTTTCTTCTACTTACCCATCAGGATCTCCAGAAAAGCCTCATGATATCTAACACTCCCAATATTTTGTCCAGCTGAGTCAATAAATGTAAAGCAACAAGGGATGTCCTTAGCAAGGCACTTATTTCTCTAGGAAGCACTATCTGAGAAAATAAACCTCATACTTTGAATTACAGGATGTGGGAAATGAGAAGAAAAATCTTTGCAAATGAAGAGGTTAAGAAGAAATGTGTAAGATACAAATGCAATGTAAGACCGTTTTATCTACATATGCAGTAAAACACAATCTAAGCTCTTTTCACTCCTATCTCTCTCTTCCAATCTCTTTACTCACAATATTAAGGACAGTGTAGTTTTGTGATCAGGGAAAGTTCTCATTTGGAATTTGGATGAGGTCTGGCTGGAAAGGGTGACAAAATAGACGTTATGGTTATGAAATTCACCTTTTTAATCTCAGAGTGAGGAGGAAGGTGATTCATGATATTTTCCAGGCAACCCCTGCCCACAAAATTTTCTCAGAATTAGGCTCCTTCTAAGGCTTTTTTATTCTTTCTCATCAGGAATATCATTTTAATGAATGTCACCGAGAAGAAAACTAATTTGTAGAATGCCTTCCAATACTCATCATTTCAGAGCTAAAGGTCCTCTTTCTTCTTTGTAAGTCTCCAAATCTGCAGCCATCAGATACGGCTCATGCAGGCTAAAGTAATATGTCATGCTGGTAGAGAGATCCCAAAGATTGAAACTTTCTACATATAATGCTTAGCTGCTCACAGTCCAACACCTAGAAATCTCCTCTAAAATGTCTGAACTTTCCACATCATCATATGCATTATATAAATGCATTAGATAACACACATTAACCTACTGGCTCTTAAAAGTTAGCATTAAAGTGATTTTCAAGGTGTCTGAAGCAACATAGTGTTAAACTCCTCTAGAAACTCTGATGTCCACCAGAAATCTATTGAATCAGACATTCTGGGAGCCAGTCATAGGTATTTATGTTTTCCACCAGTCACATAAGTAATTCTGATATACTCTAAAGTTTAAGAACCATGTTAGCAAAGTGAAAAGAAAATCTATAAAATCACTAAGATATGAAAATCAAATAATGACTCTATCAGCAATTAGACCAGCAACTCAACTTTCCTATGCTTCAGTTTCATTATGTATGAAAAGGAGATTAGAATACCCGTGATCATTTTGAGAGATTGTGCAAGTCATTCATATAGCCCAGTACATGGTGCTAGGAGCTGTCATTGATGTTATTACAATAATTTGTAGCGTGAAGCCACACAGACACTTCATGACGTCACCTGTTCTGTTCCATAACCGTAAATGCAAGGTGCAATCTCTGCTCACTATTTCTTCACTTTGGCTGAGTTCCCAGGCTATTACACATCCGAGAAATGCTCAGAGAGCTTTCCACATTTATGTCTGGTTCTAGCTGTGCAAACTGTGGCAGACTTACAGCTGAAAAATGTTACTCTTGCTGCTAGATTGATTCAATCTCTTGAATTCTGGTGTTGATTTCTTTTAATATTGGTTGATTAACATACATGAATTTGTTTATTCCCCTTGTCCAAAGTCATGGCATTCAAAAAACTGGAATGGCCCTTCAACATCAAGTGGTTAACTACCCTTATATTATACATCAGGGTCCATATGCCTAGAAAAGAATGTAATTTTTGATAGGTTATAAAGATTATTAGCTTCAGAAATAAGATTGGATTTCTGGGCACGAAAGTTGATATCCAACTTTCTCTTATACCTTCTTAATTTTATTTCTGAATTAGCTCAGTAGGTACCAGCAGTCACAAAGTTAATATTGAAGTAAGCTAAGTAAGACTATTAGTGGTTATCTGAGATGTGATCCAAATACACAATGAAGTTTTAAGTTAAGGAATTACTACAGAAAAATCACATTGTCTTTGAACATCCTCAAAATATTTCCAGTGGTCCACGTCATATTGGTCCTGCCACTCTGAGGGACCTCTGAAAATCTTATTCACTGAGTGAGAAAGACTTTATGGGATGTGATCAAAAATAACATGAACGTTCCTACGAGTGCTGTCCCAAGTAAAGACAGCTCTTAGAAGCATGCAGGTGTGTCCTCACCTACCTCATGCACAGTGCCTGGCAGCAGGAGACTTCTGGCCCTTCCCTGAAGTCAAAACAACCATGAAAGGAAAACACCTTGAATTGATTCAGGACACTGCAGCAACCAGAGCAGGGCGATTAGAGACAGGGAAGAGGTCTTCCAGAACTGCTTCACAAAGCAAAACAGTGATGGGAGAAGTATGTGCAGCATGCTAGGGATTATCCTGAGGGAGTTAATGGTCATGTGTCTTTGACTGTCATAAATACCAACCTATAAATAAAATACAAGAATAGACTGTGTTCATGTTTTGTGAAGAGCTTTAAAGGGTTGCACTTGAAATTAAGTTCTTACTTACTTCTTATAGTATGGACAGAACTTCTTACGTAGAAGTTTTTAACTCTAAAAAAAATCTGCTTTTAGTTTTCTTCAATATTTTTAATGTGTTTCCCATATTGACAAGAGATTTATATGTTCTTTCATGTCCATTTTCATTGGAGTAATTTCTGTTACATTGAAAGACAATGATGTCATTCAAAACTCTACCATGAAACATTACATTTTGCAATTTTGAAACTGTAAGAACAATCTGTAATGTTAAGTGGTTATCTTCAATTTTAGCAGCATGTAAAATGTTTTACAAATCTCTTTGATAGGAAATAGAATGTGCAAAGATTTGAATTCTATTAAGCTTGAGGATTTGTAGTGTTCAGAAGGCCATTGAAATATATAAAAAGTAATGAACATTTGCCTTTAAAGCCAAATTCATAATGTTCAAGATTCAAAAAGTTCTTACTTTGTCTTACATTAGCAAATTTTAAAGAAATACTTATGACATACAGATTAAAGTGATACAGCTTTTTAACTATGAAAATTTTAAAGTATTGTTCAATATCACTGTGAAAAGACATTTATAAATGAAAATAGCCTTCATGATGTGTATTTTTAAAATCTTAAATAACTTTGTAAAATCTAGGGCTCCTGCTATAACTTTCCATAATGCAAATTTATCTGATTGATTTTAGGATACTCAAAGAGCTTCCTTTATGAAGAGAATATGAGAAATTATTGTTTTAAGAAATGATATAGCACGAAATTCTTATGTATGAAGTTCTGTGCTAAACCCTATATAAATGTGTTATTTGCTTTTTAGTGTTTCTCACTCATCCTCCTATCTTGACCCCCCAGCCAATCTCTTATGAGATAGGAGTTATCTCCTCTGTACAGACTATTAGTTCCATTTACAAATAATTTGCATTTTCATGATTGTAGAGAGGTGTCATGGTTAGAGTTTAAGTGAAATTCGAAACATAACGGAGTCATAATCTCATAAAATTATCAAAATGTAAAATATGTAACTAAGTTCCTAATTAAACCTTTCAATTTAGAAAATAACAGAATTTGAGAATTTAATTTATAAGAAAGCCTAAGGTTAACAGTCATATCATGTACAAGTATAGAACCCACAGTACCAGTAACATTTAGCTACAGAAACTTTTAGCTTTCTAATTTTCAACATCTTGCATCTCATTTTGCCCAACTTTATTTTTTTAATAAGTCTCTATAACAGACTTAAAGATGTTTCGCTTTCAAAAGCAACAGTAAGTGAAAATAATGCATACATAATACATATGTTAAATATGCCACTGTATGACATAAAAATAATAAACCAAATGCAATAATATTATAATTAAATGAAAAACCATTAGATCCTATTTTAGTACTCAAATAAAATTTAAAATTTTCATATGCAGATTTAATGTATAAAATAATTTGAGGGATACAAAAAGTTTACTAACTGCATAAGCCCAGACAATAAAATTATTCCATTTGCTAGCTAATCTTTCATTCAGTTCTGTAGAATTTTAAGTGTGACAAAGTTCTTATTACCTACCTAGTCTATTGTTCCCTAGGTAGCCCATGGGCAGGGGTAAGTAAATACGAAAAAAAAAAATCAATACACGCATCACAACTTTATCCAAAAAGTCTGCTTTATTCTATAAGCTTAAACTGGTTAAAAGTACTGGTGTTTCTGTACATCTTTACATAAAAGAGGAGACAGCCTGGAGAGACAAAGTGCCACGCAACCTTGAAAGTCCAATCAATCTTTAAATTCCCTGTGTAATGCTTGTCTCTTTATTGAATACTGTCCTAGGCACCTCTTTAGTTCATCCTAACTGGCTTATGGTAGAGAGTAAAACTCCTAGAGATGAGAAACCACTGTTCCTATCCCCAAATTCTCATCAGAGGCAAAGCAATACTTTCTGAAGGGGCTGTGGAACGCGTGTGCTAATCTGGGTAAAAGAGCAGCTCATCACACGATCTAAAGAATAACTTAAAAATTAAACCAGCACATTTAAAAGTGCATCATAGTCGTCAATAAAAACTACATGAATTAAACTTCAGCTAAGTGTACAGTACACTTTTGTAAAAGGAATAAAAGATATTTTCATATATAATTATTGTTTTTGTCCTTTCTAAAATTTACACTTAAAAATTCTCTATAAACCTAGCATTTTTCTACTTGTGTTATTAAAGCTTTATTTATGGGTATATTTTCAGAAATGTCATCTTATTTTAACTTTTCCATTGAACACTAAGATGTCTTAATAATATTTTACATGTATTCTTCATAGATCACACTTATTCCATTTAATATTTTCATGAGGTATCCTGATTTTAAACGGTTTTGATGTATCATCTTACATTTTTGATGTACATTCTTAGATTTCTCCAGAGTTGGCAAATATCATGGATGAAGATCACTTTGAATTTATTCCAAGTATATTGCACAGTTATACATTTCACAATTTTGAGTGTGAACCATGATCTTCATACAAAAATCAACATTCTTATTGCAATAACTTTTTACAGTTTTTTGAAATTTTGAATCACACATTGGCCTTTTAATTTCATGATCTTGGTGAAAGAATACTCAGATTGATGCCAAAATATCTTTTCAAATTCCTGTTACTCATTCATTTCCACACTTATAGCTATGGACTTCATTATACTAAAGTTGCACTTTACTATTTAACATTATTCTAGTTTCTCAAATAACTATTTTAGTTTTCTCTAAGCACAACTTTCAAATTTTTTTTTTATACTGTGGAAGTTGTCTGATTTTTTTAAAATTGTGTAAAAATGGCTGGGGATTTAGCTCAGTGGCTTACGCGCATGTCTGGCAAGTATGAGGTCTTGAGTTTGATCCCCGGTACAAAAAAAAAAATTTTTTTTCACAAAAATATCTTAAACTTCATTGTCTTATAAAATACCCTAAGTGGATGCATAGATAATGAAGTTTATTAAAGAACTCAATACTTTAAAATATAATTTGATAAATATAATGTTAAATTTTATTTCGTTATGAATATTTTATTATTGAGAAGTGAATTTAAAGCTTTTCTGTTATTTTCCCAAAGGATAAGAATCTGCTAAAGAAACTTTAACCATAGCTAATTTGCAATTTTTAGAAGTGATTTTATTTCTAGGTTTTAAACTACATTTTCACATATAGAGATTGCCATTCTAAATCCGTTATCAAAAGTATAATTTGACTCTCACCCAAATGTTGGTAATGAAGTTAAGTAGGGCTACCTGCATGTTTTAATGTTGAACTCCATGCTGATAAAGGCTGTTTTTGCTAAATAACAGATCAAATTTTGGAGAACTGGCCAAAGTTACACAGCAAAATCTCCTGGAGGTAAAATGCCCTATCTTGGCATATGATTGGGAGGATCTAATGTCTCAGCACTCTAAGTAAGTGTCTAGAGGAAATATTTACTCAGTGTTTACTTATGTAGAGAATCCAGAGCTAATAATTATTATTATTTGTTTTGGTTGATATCTAAGAAGCTGAACAAGTTCAAATATGCTGTATAAACAAAACTGCAAACATGTTACTAATTTGTGTGATAACTTTCTGCTTCTAGTATTTTCCAAGACATTACAAGTGACAAACTCCCTTAAATGAAGATTGTAGTGGAAATACTGTCAGGCCCAAGATTGCCTGGATTGAATGCATCTACAGTAATGTTTTATGGCTTAAAAAAAATCTTTCATCCATAAATCCTGTTAGTACTTGAGTGCTCTTTTATCTGTTAAATCTTTTAAAAGAAAGTCAAACAGAAACCTTAAAATCAATTTTCTTCTGTAGGCCTAGAAAATCTTTAATATCTGTATTAATTTGGCAGTGTCCATTAATATATTAATGTGTGAATATCAGAAATGACATTTTGAACTTATTTTTGAAATATTACCTGTGGGTGAGTACTTAGAATTTAGTCATTTTTCAATCATATGAAAAAAATCACTGCTTATTTTCACCAGACTCCACAAACATTGTTGAAAAAAATCTCAATTTTAGAAATGCTTTAAACCATAGTTATGTAATTCTTTGAAAAACAAAATTCCCAAAAAGTAAAAGTATTGGCAGTACATGCATTCTTACTAATTTTTAAATTTAAACCGAAGTATTTGTAATTTATGAATTTTTCTCCATTGTATATCTCTTTCTGTAATTGTTTTTCTCCAAAGAGTTTATGAAAACTCTTCTCTCAAAGAATCAGGTCTTTAGACATTTCTAATAATTATGCATCTTCATTTCTTTTCTCATTTACATAGAAAGGCAAGAAACTAATTCATTTCTTGTCACCTGCGTCACATCAATCACAGAGCTGTGGAACTGAGTCTCTCACTGAAGCACTACAACCTTGAGAGATGGGTAGTCTCAGCTCCTGTTCAACTGGGGAAGACAAATTAGAAAGTAGAACCTGACTAGAAAGGCTAGGGATTAGTTTCTCTCTCTCTCTGTCTCTCTCTCTCTCTGTCTGTCACGATAGATAGATGATAGATAGATAGATAGATAGATAGATAGATAGATAGATAGATAGATATGATATTATTGTATATATTGAAAGCACACCACAAAGCAGTGGGATGCATATAGATTTTTCAGAAGTTTTCTATAGTGAAGCAAGCTGATGTGTCCATTATCAGGTTTAAACCAGCCCTGCCCAAATCAAAACCCTTGCATCTCTCATCATACAGACAAGATTTCATGGACTTGGAGAAAAAAGGACGATAATGCATAAATGGAGAGAATTTCTTGATTCCTAGACATGTTTGGGTATTCTGACCCTGGAGTGAGTAATTCTGAACGTCGCACACTTTATTCTACATTCACAATATGAAAGGCAGGCAGCAGAAATGGAAATCAGAGGTTGTTATTCAGAAAAGTCAGAGAGCCAGCCCACATGTTAGTTGTATAAACACTCTTTGCAGAACATGTATGAAGTAGGAATTGGCTGATGAGGTGAAAATAGAAATACATATTGTGAAACAATTAGCTGCTATAATATTGTGAGGATTGTGTTTCATGCTGCTCCGTATCTCAGTTTTTCCTCTTTGCAAAGTAAAAGAGGTTGAACAGGAGCTATAATTTTAATGTAGGTACAAATCTAAGTTCTTGTTTAATTGCTCTTTATTTCATATGCTCCAGGTTTCATGGAAGACTTTCTATGAACTTAAGAGTTTTGTTTTGCTTGTTTTGTTTTTGTACTGGGGATGGAGCCCATGACCTTGCACTTGCCAGGCAGGCGCTTGCGCCACAGAGCTAAACCTCTGGCTTGATGAATTTATTTCTTAGAGATGTAAAAGAAAATTTTTCTCTTTAACTAATGATTTTCTTGATTTGAGGAACTAACTCAAAAACTTCTAAAAAGTCAGTGTGTTCTCTGGGTCCCTAATACAGTATCTCCAAAGCAGAATAAGTAAGTAATAAGCACTCAGAGAATTGCACTGGATTGTCATTAATTGGATTCATTAATGTAGTTAATGTCAAAACTGTGATTTCAGAAAGATATAATTTTATTAACCAATTTTCTGTTGTTATATCTTTCAAGTATTTCTAATCCCATCATTGGAAGATATGGATATATATCTGGATATACAATGTGTCCAAGGAAATAAAATGTGCAAGAATGTTGTGTATTTATCAAGTATGTAAAAGTATGAGTCTCTTTTTACCCAGTTAGTTTTCCATAAAGGAACTGTATTAAAGTTCCTTAACTAAAAATATTATTATCTTTATTCTCATCACAGTAAGAACTTTCCCAAAATTGTTTAGCCCTGATAAATTACCTATCATATCAGAAAAATTATTTTTCCTGAACCATTTCAAAACACATTTGCAATTAATACTTGTTATATGACAGAGAAAATTAGGCTGGAAATATTAATTACGATTATTTTTAATCCGTAATCTGGTAGGAAAGATCATGGATCCTAACCTTAGCTATACCCTTACTGGCCTTACCTGGAGCGTTTCTTCTAGGATTAGTTTGCTAATCTCTTATATTTTATATAACCTTCCCTGAATTGTACTATCTGGTGAATCTATACAAGAAAGCACTTTGTGATCTGAACTATATGTTGCCACTAACAAGGACTATGACAAAAGTAGTAATTATTTTGCAATTTATTTTAAAATACCTAAATATACTTACTTCAATTAATTCAATAATATATTAAAATAATAACAGTAAACATGTTTTTCATATATTTAATGAGACAATTCAGGTCTTAAGTGGCCTCTTGTTTGCATTTAAATGACATGCAATTGAAACTAAACCTTCAGATAATTCTATAAAGTGAGTAATCACAACTTAAACCAAAATTGTTTCATAAATCAAGACCACTTATATATTTTGGCTTAAATAAATATTCTTTCCAATGAAAATATGATGAAAATGCACTTCATATGATTATAGAGATTCAATTAAAGATAAATACTAAACTTCATAGTTTATTTATGTGCCTAATTGTATTGTATAGTGAATTTATGTGCCTACTTGTATCTTTTTAAACTGTTTTTTTCCCTGTTACGGTCTTGAGGTATGTTAGTCAGTTGAACTGTGTGGCAACCAGCTTGGCAGCATTGAGAGAAACTCTTCTTCACCCTCACAGCCTGTTTAATTTGTATGTGATTGTGTTCGAATTGCCAGCATTTGATTCAGTTTTAACTCACGATCCATTAATAAGTTCTTATTTATTTTTGGTCTTAGAAATTTGAAGCATGAAAACCATGATTCTTTAAATTACATTTTTCTTATTTTCGTTTCTTTAAAATCATATTTTGAGTCAGTTTGGACACTTTAGTGTGCATTCATTCCTGTCAATAATATTTCTCAAATGATTTGTTAATTTTCATATATCATCACAACATAATTTAAATTTCAGACATCATTTTTATGCCATTTCCTTTTATTTTGAACAAATTCATAGTTAAAGAAATTTATTAATATTTTTTGAAGGAATAAAGTTGCTATTATAAACATTAGAAATTTTTCTATGCAGGGGATATAGCTTACTGCTGCCGCACCCACTTCACAAGCACAACAACCTGAGTTCGATTCCTGGTATCCTCCCAAAAGACACAACAATTTTTTTAAATTTTATTTTTATTTAGTTTTACTATTTTCATCTTCTTTGGTTTTCTGTCTTGAAAACTTTTAGGGACAGATATTCTATTGTGTTTCTACCTTTCCACTTTAGTATGGCATGTATAAAATTTTTATAAGCATTCATTTGAAAAAATATAACTTGATGGTTTAAACATTATTCATTATTTTGCATTTTGGTGATGAATCTCCTCCTTATTTTGCCAGTTCAAATACAATTTATTTTATTTTTATAAATGCTTTTGCTATCTGTAATTTAAAAACATTCTATGAAGTTTGCTATTATGCAGTTGTAGCAAGTCTTCCTGTTTACTAAGTTTATCTCTCTTACCAAGTCCTAAACAGTAAGTTGAAAACTTTTATTTAAAGCTGAGATCAACTTTAATATTGTCTTTTTCATTCATAACTTTGTCAGTATTTTTCTACTTTATATTTGTAGTATTTGAAATTTCCAATTTCTTAATCGCTTTTCTTCTGATTAGTTCTAAAGTATTCTCCAAAGTTGTTCCCAAAAGTAAAGAAATGTAAATTTTAAGTTTTATTGAGATTTTTATGATGTTTTCACTTCTAAGAACATTTACTGCGCATGATTAAAACTGGGATAGAAAATGTTGAATAAGGGTCCCTCCAGGCCTTTAAAGATTTCATAATGCTTTCTAATAAATAAGAAAAGTTAATGAACACATAACCTAGGACACTTTAATATACAGTATGATAAGGGGACATGAATCACTGTGGTAGTTAGAATTCAGGATGATAAACATAACTGAGAATGAAGAGGCAATTTTAGGAACTATCCATGGTTTAAACAATGTGCTGCTGTTTCCCCTGGGGCCACCCGAGAGCATTCAGGTGAGGGCTGTCCAGTGCAAGGATCTTCAGGAGCGCAATCTTGGTATGCGGCTGTGTGTCAATGTGCCTCACCACCAAGTGGTACTCTCCAGGCAGAGTAGCTCCTTAACAAATCACAAAGTGATATTGATAGTAAATATGTGTTATGCTTCTGTAGTAAACTTTAAAAATCTATATACTATTGACTTTCTGTATACATTTAAGCTTACAGTAAATATTATTTATAAGTATACAGGCCCATATGTGCCCCTGTTCACTTTTTAATGTAGGAAAATTTAATTTATCCCCACCCAACACACAGTTTATCAACCCAGCTCCAAATCTCAAGCCAATAGGGAAGCTACAGTGCTACTGCAATTTGCTGTAATTCTGGGCTCTGTTGTTCTGAGTCAAGCTTCTTTGAATAACTACTTCCCCTGTTGGGAAATTTTAAATGTATTAACCAAGAACATTTCATCAAAATGGTCTCCATTTTTCTTTGAATATGGATGCTTTATAATCTTCCTTTTGTTTGTGCAATATTGTTTTGGAAATTAGTTTACAGTTGATGACTTTTTGATTTCCAGAGGAACCTGCTACCTATATATGACTTTAGACCACTAAGTAGGGTGGCATCCTTGTGTGCTACTTACTGTGATATCTGTCTATTGTTGATTCACTGGCTTTTAATTTTTATTTTGTTTATGGGGATCCAATGATATATGAAAATTATTAGAACCATGTATCAGCTTGCAATTTGATTTTATGTGCGTGTGTTGAGGCATTTTAAGGCATATAGTAAGCAACAATTTTGTATATTTAGTATTTTATACTGGTTTACACAGTTGTCTTTTTATTTTAGTATTGATTCAGAGTATTAAAGATATTTGTTAAATCGTATTTCTTAACCTGACTCATTTTTTTTCATGAAAAAAAGTTGCTGTAGTGTAAACAATAGAGCGATTACCAAGTGACTGCTTTAAAACAATCCAATCAAGTAGCTGAAAGAGTTTAGATGTTCTGTGTAGATTTTATTCTGCACTGGTTCTGTTTTGACTTACTTCTTGGTTAAGTGGGAAGGAAGCAAATAGTGATGGAAGTGGTACATTTCAGCAAATATATTCTGCTCTTGTTGCTTCGGTAATACAGGGAATGTCAAGATTCTAAAACCCATCCTCAGTGCGTGAGTGGGTGTAACAGGTGAGTGATCATTTGCAAGGATAACATAGTTTATAGAAATGGAATTATAATAGTTTTCCACAGCATGCATGGATCTGACATTTTGCTTCAGAGATACAATAATTTCCAATGCCAAGTTTTCAACTTTAAAAATTTAATAGATTGCATAAGATTGCTTAGTGAAAAGGACTGTTACAGTTTAATATTGTTGGCAAGCAAAATACAATAGCTGTAAAAATTACGACATATAGGTAGCAACATTTTGTACTCTTACTGGCTGAGCATCAACAATAACACAATGAGGAAGAGATTTTTCACATAGTAGTGTTTGCATTCACTTTTCCATTTAAAAATATTATAAAATGGGCCTGGAATTTGGCTCAGTATCGGAAGTGCCTGCCTGGCAAGCGCAGGGTCATGAGTTTGATCCCCAGTACAAAAAAAATTGTTATAAACATATCTAAAACATGTATACTTAAAGTATTATAAAATATGTCACAATTTAGCTTTTTCTTGAACATTGTGATAAGATATATTTCATAAAACTTGAAGTTGTTTGGTGACTGTTTATCACAGTGTCCTAATATATAAACACTACTTAAAATGCAGTAAAAGCAAAAAGTATATAATCAAGTTCTCTGCAGTGCTTTTTAAAATTTTTACTTTATGAAATGATGAAACATACACAATTCTATTCAAGGATACCTGTGTACACTGAAGAATTTATAAGCATAAAAGTTAATGTAAGGATCCATAAGCATATAACAGTTAATGTAAGTATTTATATGTCATTAATACATAGCTTTAAAATGTAAAACCTGTTTTGATAATGTTAGTTGGGAACTTAAAGAGAAGGTTAATAATAATTTGTTCATAGGAACATCAGTGGTATATGACATTTCTAAGCCAAAATGAAATTGATACTATATAAAGAGCTTTGCATCATTTTGATGATTACAATTTTCAAAACCATACATGTTTATTTTTTAATTACTGTGTGTTTTTAATCATCCTAGTCAAAATTATGCATTTACAAAAATATGTAGATATGTTAGATTTCCAATGTGCTCATGCCTTAGGGTCAAAACATTATTTCTGGAAAATAATATCAACCACAGTGAAATATTTACTATCACTAGATCATTTAAAAAATACATCCATTTATTAGAACAGCACTTGAAAACCTAATTTTAAATGAGTTAAAACACTCCATTCATAGTTTAAATTGTCTAGGATAAATATAAAATATTAGAAACAAGACAAATGTATTTTACTCTACATAACAAACATTTTATAATTTTCATGTATAATCAATAGAAAAATTAATACATAGTATTAATTCTTAATGTCATCTTTACTGAATTAATGAGTTATTTTACTTTCTTTTTATGTCATCAAAATTTTTTTATTAAGATGTAATATTTTCACATTTTTATAGGACACATTATAGTAACTTGAGAAATATGTAGAAAGTACAATAATCAAATCAGGTAATAAAGGTTCTATGTCTTCATACATTAATTACTTTTATGTATTGAGAACTGTATTCTCCTTTTTTTCAAACATTTATCAGTATATTATAGTTTATTGTAACCAATAAATATCTTGTTGTGATACAGAAAACTGTAACTGTCTTCTATGAAGTACAGATATAGCGCTATATTGATACAAGCATACTGATTTTTATAGTAGTACAACTCATAACAGCTACATTTTGGAAGCAGCCTATTTGTTCATCAGCAGATGGATGTATAAAGGAAATGTGGTATTTATACACAAGGGCATACTATTCTTCCATAAAGAAAGATAAACTTGAGTCATTTATCAAATGGATGCAACTTGACTCTATAGTGTTAAGTGAAATAAATCAGACAACTTTAAATAACACATGGCTTCTCATCCAATAAATCCAAAGTGTAAATAAAGTACAAAATAAAAGATGACAGGAATTAAGGAGATAGATCTTTCTCAAAGAGGAATGGCACCGAGGGATGGAAGCTGAGGAAAGAGATGGAGTGAAAGGGTTTAAAACAGGAATTAAAATGTGCTATGTACATGTGCCCGCTCCACACAGGCAATAGCAACATGTGGTACAATTATGTACTAACTGTAACAAAATATTTCAAATAAAGATTATATTTTGTAACCTTAGCAATAAAAATCCATTTATTAAACATTTATAAAGATTATTTCATGAGTTTAGATATCATAAATTTACAGTAGAAAAAGTAGATTCACAGGGCAATTATTTCATACATAGTTTTAAAATTCCAAGAGTTGAATCATTTTAGGGTTATCATTCACATAAACAAAATTTAGTTACCAAGTTTTTGTTATTTATTTATTTATTTATTTTTGGTACCAGGGATCTAACTCGGGATTTTGCATTTGTAGGGCAGGTGCTTTGCTACTGAGCTAAATCCCCAGCTTATTTACCAATTTTTAAAGAATTGATTTGACTTTAAAGCCAACATACCCTAGTTTCATGATTAATTAGGCCTCATATGTAGACTCTTTAATATTCTTGTTTCCCCAGTTTTATCAGTGTTATGCTGAAAAGGTACCTTGTATTAAGAGAGTAATTCAAAATTATCCATATCAAAATATAGTCGCATTCCTATTACAGTTTTTACAGCCAATTGACTTGTTACTAACTACCATAGAAATATGGGCGTGCATTCATGTCAAAATATGTAAAACTATCATTATTTCTTTGTGCAAAACATTCATTTTCAATGTGAACTTTTATACCTTCCTGGTACATTAGCAAATTAGCTTTACCTTTAATTGAAATTTAAATTTTCGTTCATGTAAATTGCTGTGGCATCAGTAAGGAAACCTAAATCACACTTCTGAATGTCATTTTTGATTACCAAATGTTTGGAAAGCTGCAGTCTTGTTGTTTCAGGAGAATTTTAAATTGGAAGTAACACAATGGTAAATATTTGTAAAATTGATCCACAACACAAACAAACATTGGCAAAGCCCACAGATCCTGGAATTCATAGTCGTCTTTTTCTTTCAGAAGTTTTATAAACTATTTTCTTCTTCTGATTACACTACAACTGTTTTTGCCTGAAACCCTTTAATTTAATTTTTAATGTGCAAAACTATTCCCTATGAGCATGGATGTTAAGCATCCTTACCACAAAATAGCATCACTTTGAAATAGTATCTATGTTAGTTACCAGAATTTTATCATTTTACAATGTATATACTCTGTAATGCCATTTCTGCATGAAAACTTTATATGATTTTTATCTTTTAATCTGTCAGATTAAAAAGCAAAATATTTTAAAAGGAAATCTTAGAGCCTAAAAATGATTGGATATATAGAATCCACAAGATCACTCACTACAATATATCCAATCATCATATAGAAAATAAGTAAGTTACAAAAACCTTTAACAGTCTGGTAGAACCTCTTCATTTTACAAAGGAGGCAAGTGAGATCCAAAGAGTTAAATAATAGAGGTCAGGTGGCTTGTTGTTTGGTCCATATTATTCTTGAATACACCTGAGTAACAGGGATGTAAAGAGTATAAAAAGATTGAACTTTGGACACTGCTCATGTCTCAGAGAGAAATATAGATGAAGACATGGTGCAGGAGGAAGAAGAGCAGAAGCGCTGTAGGAAAGGCCCCTGTATGCAGACAGGAGGGGAAAATGTACAGTCATTAAAGGGCAAAGGACACAAAGGGTTTAAACATTGCTGGACATGGTCATTGATGAATAATATTTAACGAGGTGTCTTGGTGGAAGAGTTGAAGGAGAACACAGTGGGCAAGGATTTAAGGTCACAGTACATGATGAGAAGACTAGGGATGGATTCTGTGCTGAGCCTGTCACGTAGGCCATGGGGAGAGTGAATAGGACAGCATTTGCTGGAGCCCTAGTGGGTGAACATATCCTCAGTGTGCAATACTGACTGCAAAACTTCACATGAAAAAAGAAACAGACATACAAACAAACCTGCACGGAGCAGGTCTGCACCTGTTTTGTCTGAGAGAACTTATTTACAATGCACAGGATGTGGAGAACAGGGGAACATCTATGCTAACAGACAAAGGCAAGGAGTAAATAAAGAAAAGAACCCTTGACGGTGTATAGATGAAATGACTATACTAGCGCAGATAGAAACGCTGAGGGTATCTGACTCGACTTGCAAGTTCCAAGATGTGATTCTTCAGTGCCCATGAGTGACCAAGTTAAGTGGCTTTGAGTAACAAAATGCTGCCAAGGTTAGGGCTGACAGAGGAATGCCAGTCTATTAATTTCTATGCAGAATTGAGAATATCATAAGGATCAAGCATTGTGGCTCCCTTTGTGATCACTCACTGACCAACATACATACATTGCAGTTTTTATGATTTGCCACAAACTGTGTCAGAAGTGAACAACCTCCGCTACCTAAGGTGCTTTTTGCAGTTTACAACCTCTCTATTCACCTGTGAATAGAGATTTGCTGTACCAGCAATACATAGGAAGAATCCAATTTAGGCTAAGAAGTAAAACATGTCATTTTGAGCGTGTCTTCAGAAATAAGGTAACATTGGCTTTGGACAAAGAGACTTTTATTACAAAAGTTCTCTGTATCATATGGAAGTGTAGGCGCTGTAACTGTGTCCATGCTTTTGTGTGTGTTCCTTCTCTGTTCTTTTTGTCTTGGCCAATATATTTATTTTCTGCTTAGCCAGTCAATGGCCTCGTTCATGGAAAAACTTCAATGTGCTGCTTCACTTATTCATAACGACATCTACTTTGCTTCCCTGAAAGAAACTATTGAGTCTCTGCTTCTACTTCATAACGTTGGCTTGCGGTTAACCCTGTTGAGTCACCCAAGCTCTTTCTTTCCCTTAATGCTGGAAATTTTATCTAATTTTCAAGTTCGTGAGGAAGACCTTACCATGACTTCCCCTGTTGAAAACTATTTCACCTTTGAGGATTGTTTTGATTTATTTATACTTTATTGTGTGTAACAGTGGCATTATCACTGTAACGCAAGTAAATCATGAGGATAATTTTCACACAAGATTTTATTTCTACACTTTAGAATGGAGGAACTACCAATGAACTGCTGCTTCCTATGCACAGTATCGATGAACAGAATTAAAAACTACTGAGTTAAGTAGCCCAGGTCCCTACTCCACAGACAAGGTTCTATGACATTTCTGAAGACAGGTGCTTAATTTTGTTTCAATTTTTTTAAATTTTTCACTATTTTTTGAAATGTTTTAAAATGCCTTCCCATATGATATGAGAGGTTTTTTAAAAATATTTTTTATTTTAAAACAAAAAAAGAATAAAACTGATGATATGGTATGTCAAAATAAAATAATAGGAGGTTAACAATGGTTAATACATTGTGTGTTATTTTCAATGTAGTTGCTCAGATTACAAATATAGGTATAAAAATAGTAAAAAAAAAAAGCACAGACAGTTCTTTTTGATAAACTAATCAAGATTAGTAGTATAATTATCTGTCTTGTGCATATATATATATATATATATATAGTCTTCTCCCTTCTTTCTTTTCTCCTTTCTCCAATCCTAGGTGTACTATGAGTTATTTTTTTCAGGTAACTTCAAGCTGTGTTCCTAGGTAAACTTCACAGAACTACTTAGAATAGACAGACCTGTCCATGAAAAAAGAGTGCAATCATTTAGCAAGTACTATCATTATATTACCTTTATTCTCAGCTAGCTGTCAATGTATACTCAACTGTTAGTCACAGACTCACACTGATAATTAAATAAGCATCTACTGGCTATATTGTTTGTGTCATTATAAGCTGTTTAATATGTGGTTACAACGTGCTGAAATCTGCTGGTGCCACCTCTAGAGTGGATTTTGACATTAACACTGCTAAGATAGAAATATTGCCCTACATGCCAATATGAGCTTCTTTTCCTTTCTTTTTTCTATCTTCCTCCTTGACTCCGTGGCTCCCTTCCTGCCTCATCTTTTCTTTTTCCTCTTTTCCTTCCTCCCTCTTTCTTTCCTTTCTTCTCTCTCTTATTCTATCTTAACAGCTACTGTCTGATCACTATTTATGCCTTGTATTAATAGTCTTTTCACTCACATAATTCAGTTTACTTATGAGACAAATGTGTACAATACATGATCAAGTTTAAACCATTCAATGTTAAAGTCACCATCAAAGCAGCTCTTAGATATGACTCCTTGAACTCTACTTTGAAACTGAAAATTTGGTCTGTTTTCACAATACAAAAGCAGTCAAAAATTATCTAATCCTCATCCTGGAAATTGTAATTTAGCTAAAGTAAGTTATAATTCAAATGCTATAAGATTATCATTCATGTTGGCTCACTAATATTTTAGTGAAGTACAGTCCAAAAGATATACACATATATATTTTTATATAGGATATATACAGGATTTATTAACTATAAGGTAACTAATTATAAATTCATATATATCTTACATGTGTAGCACATAATATAGGATATATATTTAGGATTTATTAATTCATAGTCACTGAACTAGTTTTAAATAGTGAGCAAAATTCATATATTCAACGTTCAATGAATTTGAAGCAATTTTCCCATATTATTGAATTTCTATAGTATATTAATAAGAAATATTATTTTTATAGTTTTTATATAAGTAAAAGGCTTTATGCTGTCAAATTTAATTTTTGGTCCCAGCTCCTTATATTAGCATGCATAGTTATTACTAAATTCTTGTAATTGTATCTGTTCTAATCTCAGATCTACTAATTTGGTAAAAAGAACTTTTGTCTTATTGAACAATTTTGCTAAACATATTAAATATAACTTCAGGTCAAAACAGAACATTATGGTATATCATACAGACCATATTCAAGCTACCACAAATTTGATAATAGATTACTATAGATACATTTTAAGCATCTACAGTTCACCACTTTACAGTTCATAGGTCCAAAAAAGTTTCTGTATATACACTATCTGAATCAAAATAGTACCATTTACTCCATACAGCACTTAATAAGTGATCATTAAGACTGTTTCTAATCATAGTATTTAAGAAGTTTGAAGTTTACCAAGGAGACCCATTTCATGAAATTCTGTATCAATGGACTGGCGTAGAAAGGGGAAAAGCAGTGCTTCTCTGGTGTACACCCTCTTTTTAATATATTTATAAGAAACCTAGGATCTCTATATATACCTACATCATCTCTACCTCTAGCTACACATCTATTTCTATCTATGTATCTATCTGAAGTAAAAATAATCCGCATTGTCTGATCCAGGTTCATTTTTTATTCCACTCTGCCATACTTTTTACATAACTTAAACTAATGATAACTTAGTCTTTTTTTCTTGTGCACTAAATGATTTCTCTGCATGGAAATTTTTAAGTTATCCTTTAACATACATATTGAATATTATGTTTTCGTACAAATTCTATTGTTACTGCCCCAGACAAAGCTAGTGTCACCATTTCATGTTTGTCGGCATTTGTATACAAATACATGTCAATCATGAGATGTCTATTAGTTTCATTTTCCTGGGTATACCCATAAGTCCTGGTTACATCTTCAGGTGTCTTTTGGCATTAGAATTAAACAAATACCTTTAATTGGTAGGTGTGTAATATATATTCTTAAACTAAAATTAATATTTATGGTCTAGAATTGTATCATTGCTATATGCCAAACACTTTTTCCCATTGATTTTGGAGTTTATCTTTCTCTTATTTTGACATTTGACTTTTATTATATGCAGTTTCTGAGGCTATTTCTTATACTTGAAATTTAGCAGGTTTCTTTGTAATTTAGAATTGATTTTAAGACTATCTCTGCATGTTGCGTTATGCTGAGCTTGAAAACTCTCTTGATTATGACCATACTGAAATGTTTGTAATTTCAAAAAAGGAAGACAAGTATGGAGTTGCATTATAGTATATTCTATGGTCCATATCTAGAATGCTCCCTGAAAGTCTCATGGGTTCATAGATGGAATTTTTAGAAGCAGAGAGCTTCACGGTATCTCTAACTCATCAGCAAATTCATTCATTGAAGTCTTCATATTTGGATATGCTGTTTAAAATTAGAGCCAGATTTGGAGAACTACACATTGGGTGCATAACACACAAGGGTGTATTCTTTTTCCTTGTTCTTTACTCTTCTTCTTCATCTTTCAAAACCTAAGACAAGCCATGTCTTGGAGTCAACTGACCATAGACTGCACCTTCTGGAACCATAAGCCAAATAAACCCCTCCTTGTTTATTCTATAGGAATTGCATTCATAAGCTAAAACTATAGACTAAACCCTTCCTATAATAGCTTTAAAGATAATTATTTAAGAGTTTTACTATTGCTATCACTTTTTCCTTACAGTGATTCAGTATTATTTCCATGTTTTTGAAACATTTTATAGGACTTGCCATTCTCATTTCATCTTTTCATTTAATAAAAATGATGTAACAACTTATAAATATTTTAAAGTATTATTTATGCTAATACACAATATTATTCAAATTTTATTGAGAAATATAAGACACTGTTAATAAATTTGTCCAAGTTTCTCTACCTTTCAATTATTAGACAAAATTCTAATTCAATTATTTTTATCTATACCATATTTTTATTTCAAAATTCTACCCCTGAACACAGGCATTATAAATCTGTCATTTTTTGTATTAATTGGATATAAACTTTTTCTAACTGTGAAAATGCATGTAAAATAGTACTCAACATCCTTTCATGATTATTGACATTAAATCCAAAGAAAGTCTATCTTAGTGCTGTGTGGTATTACTATAGAAAAGAATTTTCAGCAGTAAATTAAATAGTCATCATTAACTCAGTTTGAAAGTCATGGCATATTTAGGCATTTTAAGTTTCCCATTAGCAAAATGCAATTAGACTAAGGATTTGATTTTGTTTAATTATAAAACCAGAACTTAGGTCTTTGCCTTATGCACAGCACACATATAATTCACACATTTTCTTCAGGATAGGCTGCTTGTTTTTATTTCTTAGTTTTCTTTTTTCAAAGGTGGGAAGTATACTATCACTATAACTACACCATTTCCTCACATTTTTAAATTTTGCATTTATTTATTTATTTATTTTTGTGCCATGAATTGAACTCACAACCTTGTGCTTGATGGCAGGCACTATGCCACTAAGCTATATGTGAAGCCCTGTTTCTTTGCTTTTTAAATTTGCAGTAAAAAAGGACTTTCTTAATTCAGTTGCACTGTGAAGATCAGTAGGATACCTCTGATCTTCCACATTTGTGTCCTCCTGTCTATCCCACCAATGGTTAGGTCATAGTTTCATTCTGAGATACAAGAGGGTATGCCTCTGTACACGTAATATAACTGACACATAATTTCAGGGTTGGGATTGTAGGGAGGATAATGTTTGCTAAGCGAGTGAATGAATAAATACCATATTCTAACTTTTATGAAGACTTCACATTAGAATAGTAACATGGTTGTTTCCCTTTTTTATATATCATCTCTTTAAAAGATATTCATTCTGGTCCTGGTAAATGCCAGCCTCTGAATTATAAGACCTATGGAGACAGAGGAAAAGACAAGCGTATCTTCCTGAAATGAATTTGAATCAAATTCTCTTTGATAGGATGAAATTCCTATAGTTCCTCTTTACAAGTGAATCTATATTTTTTAACAAATTTGTCCAAACTATATATAAATTACTTGCTTTTCTACTAAGTTTCTTGAAAAAAGTTAATACATACATAATTTATCCATGAGTGTTCTACACCAAGCCATGATAACAGTAAGGCATTATTTTTATTATACTGTTTATTTCAGCACAAATAACTATTTCTATGTACTGAGCCTTCGTTTTATTATTGTCCACACAGCATATTGAAATATGGCCACAATTTTAACATAGAGAGCGAGACATTTTCTGTCATTTGTTCGTACCTGTGTGCAGCGCACAATGGGGCTCATAGGTGGACATCACACGTCTCCTCCAGCTGCTTCCCGTTAGCCTCTCCCTTCCCTGCACCTCTTACCACGGTTCCCTTCCCTGTGGGGGAAGATCTGTCTCCGTGTATTCCTATTAGTCATCTTTTATTTTGTTCTTCGCTTTCACTCTAGGTTTCTTTACATATCTTTTTATAATTTAGGAGAAAATGTGTTTTGTATTAGGACCATTTTAGCGGTTCTATGGGAAATATTGTAGCAGACAATTAAGCTCCAGGGAATTATTAATGTCTTAAATCCATATGTTTGTTTTACTATAACTGTGTTGGGGATCATTTTAGTGGTTAGTTTTTTTCCCTCCGTTATATACAGGAATATACGATAGGATCATATATGATAGGATCATATATTTCTTAGTAATCCATGAAACAACAACTCTCTTTCACATCTCTGTATGGGAGCCGATGCGCTTCCTCCTGTCATTTGGAGCTGAAAAAGGACTCTAATTTCAGCCACACACAAATGTTTTCAGAGAGGAAATGTGTTCTTATTGGTGAGATGAGCCTTTTATCATTATTATTTACTCTTACATTTGCTAAGATAAATTTGAAACATCTGTCACTGGATATTTTAGAAGAATTTTTCATAATATTAATGCAAAAATTGCTTTCCCCTTAGAACTTCATAACCACAGGAAGCAGTCATGTTTATTATTCATTTTTTTCTTTTCTTTGTACTCTAAAAAGAGAAATAAGACTGGAAAATGGGAAGATTCCAAGCCACATCCTGGCAATATTACCATTTTTCTCTATATATATTTTGTTTAAAATTATGTGGAAATATGTATGTATACATATATATATATATATATATATATATATATATAGAGAGAGAGAGAGAGAGAGAGAGAGAGAGAGGTTCTCTTTTTTACTTTGACTCAAAATTCACTCATAAGGTGGTGTACTAGAGATATCAAGAAAATATATTAAAATATTAGATTTTAATTAATCCCTTTTTATATGAGTGTCCTTCATTGTTGCAATAATGTTGTCTTTTAAAAGAAGTTTTTTTCAGAAATAGGGCTGTTATTATTAGTCACTGATTGTTTGATTATTCATCATATTTGTAATACAAAGTTGTTTTTATTAGTTAAAATTTTTAAAAAAGCAGGATGAGCTCTGGAAAAAAAGCAGTGTTAAAATGGACACAGCTGTGGGTTTATTAAATCCAATTCATTCCTAATTTAGTAAGAACTCCCACTGATTCTAAAGATAGTTTTGCCTGAGTAAGGACTGAAAAATTGGTCTTTATATTGAGCGGGTGCAATTGTATTTAAGCTTTAATAGTTATTCTATTTAGTCTTGAACTCAATAGTGCACCTGGTTTATAAGTTAATGTTTAGAACCAAAACACATTACCTGAAAAGAAGATAAGCTATAAAAAACAATCACCTACCAAATAGAAATATTGCACTATGGTGTAATTTTGTTACTCTTTTTAAAAAAATAAATACCAAGTGAAAGATTAAACTCTGGGCAAATATCTTACAGTTCTTCTCTAAAGCTATTTACTTATATTTACAGCAGAAAATTTCTTCCTATAGCAATTTATTACAGAATTAAGAGAGACTTCTTTGGATTTAACCTCAATAATCATAAAAGGATGTTGAATATTGTTTTATATTTGTATCAATAATGCATATATACATTTGAGAGATTTCCAAGCTTTCCTGAGATGAGACAAAAAAAAAAACTTGGGCTTTGAAGAATACACATTCTCCAAGCAGCACTTACCCAGTAAGTCAACAATGCTGAGAATGGCAATGCTAGTAAGATTCATATGCTTGATAGAATGTTAACCTTTAGTAGATTAGTAGGTCCTGGACATTACATTCTTATAGCCAGCTTCTTGGATGATGCCAATGGACTTCAACTCTTGTAGACTAAACACTGAAAAAAATACTAGAAAATCTTATTTTCCCCCAAGCTTTATTATTTACTTTGTTCTCCACCAAAGAATAAATATCTCACTCTTCATTTATATAAGTTCACATGTGTGCCTTGTAATGCTCATAGTAAACCTCAGCGTGTCTTAATGCCTCAGCCTGCGTTAGTTTGCTGAACATCCAAGCAGAGTCTTAGAGACAGATGTCTGTAGGGGACCCTCAAGAAACACTATCTATTCTTTCTGTACACTGAGATTATTTTGTAATGTTACTCTACTAAGCTGATTTATACATGCTATATATTAATAAGCATAATGCGAATTTCAGCAATGGCTTCCATTAGGGAAATTTCACTAGCTTTCTTAATATCTCCCCTGTGGGAAGTGGAGGGTGATGGACTAACTTTGATTGTGTCTAACATCTCCCATTCTAGTTTAAACCATTAGACCCATTTGAAGAAGCATTAACTACATCTTGCAGAGATTACATCATATTCTAATCCACAGACAGTGCATGCTGACACCCGATCTGAGAAAACTGAGACTTACAGAGTTGGATCTTTCTATATATTTAGACTTACACAAATACTTGAATATGATCAACAGATATATGAAAATTCCACCTTTATTTTTATTTTAATTTTTAATTGTGGTGCAGGAGATTGAACTCAAGATATGCTCAAAATCTGTAATCCTTGGGTAAATGTGACTCCAAGCCAAAATGTCACCCCAGGTGGCATGACTATCATAAAAAAGAAAAAGCATAGTGGATGGGGGTGCACACACACACACACACACACACATGCAAAAACTATTATATGCCATTGGAAAGAATATAAACTAGTTCAGACATTATGTAAAACATCAAGAAGGTTCCTCAAAAAAACTCAAAGTACACCTGTTATATAATCCAATTACCCTTCTTCAGATAATACCTACAAACAAATAATTCAGTTTATCAAAGAGACAACTGCACTCTTGTGATTATTGAAGTACTATTCACAACAACCAAGATATGGAATCAGCTGACATATTCATCAACAGATAAATAATTAAGAAAATTATTTATTCACAATGAAATATTATTCATAAAAAATGAAGGAAACTCTGCTATTTGTGCCAATATGTATAGAACAAAGAGAATATCAAATTAAGTGAAGTAATCCAGACATGCAAAAAATCACATATTAGCTTATTCATATGTGGAAGCTGAAAAAGTTTGTTTCAAACGGATGAAGAGGATGATGGCAAGCACTGCAGGTTTGAAAGCAGTGGGGAGACAGGAAGAGGGGAGGTTGGATAACAGATTCCAAAACGTATTTTGATAGGGCAAATAAACTCATATTCTACACTGCAGTAGGGTGACTGTAGTTTGTAATAAGTTTTATGTAATTTGGAAAGAAATAGAGAAATTTAAAGGATCCAAACTTGGAATGCACATGTTTAATGAAATGTGAATTAAACTGCTTTGTTTTACTACTACACATTGTAGACATACACTGGATTGTCACACTATATTCCATTAATAAGTTTAGTTTTTATGTCAGTAGAAGAAACAAGCCATTTTTCTGATCCCATATTCTAAATGACTTCTGTTTCATGCTTTGAACTATTATCCACCTTCTTTAAAATTCATGCTCTTGTAGTCATTTTATTCTTCTTTTCCTGTTGAAGTCAAAAGGCTGTGGATTAATACAAAGATTACAAGACTTGGGGATAAAGCAAAAACAAGATAGTATTTCTTCTAAATGGGAACATGTTTTCTCTCTGTGTGCTAATTGTGCACTTTGAGGCTGTTTTTCTAAATTCCCTACAAAGCTGTTTTCATCTTTTATAAAACAATACAATGTTGTTTTCTGGAAGAAATAAGTGAGAATATACAAAGGCTTCTTTACCAAATGAAATACAAAGTATCTTTTAAAAACATCTTAGGATATTTTCGGCCTTGTCACATGAACTGGCAGCTAAGTAGCTCTATCTTCCCATTATCATGTGGGAATCAAACTGAGTCTCCCATTTTTTCCTTTACTTTAGCATTTACACTCCTTTATTTACAGTCATTGTCTAATTGATTTTTTATGTTGACATATCTTATTTGTGTTAGGCTTATTTGTTGGGGGCGGGTATTTATATCAAGGTACTTTGTACTGAAGAAGAACCTCAGTGTTTAAACTGTTCCTCCAAATATTCCTCTAGTAAAATGGATCACCTACCAACTCCATACCTCTCGGTTGGCTTATTTTGGTGATGAGTCATTCATTAAAAATTCTTCCTATTTGGAGCTGTTTTCTGAATGCTTTATTTCTTGTAATTTTCTTCCTGCAAAACAAGCTGCCATGAATCCGAGATAGTGCTTTTACATCAAAAATTGTTGTCTCACTGACAGCAACTTTTATCTTTTCTTTGTTGTTGTTCTTGTCCTTTTCATCTTCTCTGCTCTGCTTTATTCTTCTTCAGTGATAAATAGTTCTAGTAAACTAGCTCAACCAAAATGTGATTTTTATCTTCAAAAGTGGCAAGCAAGAAATTTGGAAGTTCTTTATTTTAGCTTCTGTGTGTATATTATTTTTTGCTCTATATAGCTGCTTGGACCATTACCTTGGTTTTCCTATCTTAATTATGTAAGGAATTTATTGTCTTTATTGTTCAAATCAAAATCTGGATACTCTTAGAATATCCAGAATTTCTGCCACTATACTGTATTTGATGTCATGGTTCATTACTTCTAGTGTGCAGTTGATCAATACATCTCTGTTAACTGGATTCTATTTAGTGAATTATGATGGTAGTGTCCAGTGCAGAATCTCCTAATTTATATTTTTGACCCATCAATATGACTAGCTTGAAATGAATTAAAGACTGTATTTTTATGTAATACAATCTGTTATACAATGATCCCACAAAAGAAAGCATTTCATATACCAATGACTTGGAATAAATGCATTTGTTCAGCTCAAACATCTAGAAATTAGCTGGCTTTGTTGGATCTTAGATGGATTTGTTTACATGCCCAGGGTTGTCTGACTGAAGAGAAAGTAGGAAAACTGAGCCAGACATTTGGTTCAGAGCTGCCTGTCCCAAATTCAAGAAAACAGACATGGGCGTTTGGTCTTCGTGCTGGCTAAGGCACAAGAGCTGAATGGAAGTGTGCAAGTGACGCATCTAAACTCCACACGTGACCTATCTCGTAACATATCATTGACCAAAGTAAAGCACCCGGCCAAATTCAGAATCAGGAGAAGGAAAATAAGCCTCTCTCTTTAGCAAGAGCACCTGCATTACAAGTAATAAGTGTGTGTAGCACCAGTAGTGAGAAATTAGGGCCTGTGATGTAGTTAACACTCATCAGCTCAATTGACCTACTATTCTGCATATTCAATTAGTACAATAATTAGACTTTATTTTTTATTTTGGATACATTAAATGTTATGTGAAATAAAAGATGTTTTTCTTACCATTAGTCCTTCAATGCTCACTATCTTCCTGAAATTAAGATACTTGTAAAATCTGATTTTGTGAGTCAAAGAATTTAATGTCTTAGTTTTATATATCCAAAGATTTTTGGCAATTTGCTTTTTGTGCATTGCTTTTAAGTACACATCAGTCACTGAAAATGTCATGTCTTTCTATTTGAACAACTACATAACACTTTATTCTAAGTAAACCATTAATCACTTCTTTGAAATTTGAGATCCTTAGTTTCTTCATTGTATCAGAGTTCTTTGTTCATTTTCAGTAACTCAAAACTGTGACACTTTCAAAAATTAACTTCATAAGAAAATTTGTTGTACATGTTGAATAATTTGTCTATAATTTTGTAATCAAAATTAAACTATTAAACTTTATGCTTCAGTAATGTGTGCGTTCACTGTTAAAAGCATGGAAACATGTACAAACTAATATTTGGAATGTAAGAAAAAATATGAGTTGTTCCCAAACTGTTATTTATATCAGTAGTCACTGAAAAGATCAACTGAAAACTGCATTTATTTGTTGATGTGTGAATAGTAGAGCTTCATGTTTATAAGCTACCAAGTAAATGTCAAATATAAGAGAGAGAGAAACAGAAATTTAGCCTAAGTTGTGTCTTCTCCAAAATAAGGGAGGCAAGTTAAATTATTTGTCTATGATGACAACTGTAAAGGTCTTCAAATCTTAATACTACTGAAAAGGTAATTTTAACCATTAGAAGAATATTGATAATCTACTGAGTAGATCAGTAGTGGAATTACAAGCAAATAGAAGATAGCTCAGCATACATGTTTTTTTTTTCATCACTGTGCATAATCACTAAGATACAGAAGCAACATAAGTGTGCCTGGATGTATTGAAGGATGGATGGATGGATGGATGGATGGATGGATGGATGGATGGTTGGATGGATGGATGGATGGAATCATGGAGAAAATGAAATACTATTCTGCCATAAGAGAGTGGCAAAACCTACTGTTTAAAACAACATGGATTCATGTAGAGGACATTATAAGTGCCATAAGCCAGGCAAAGAAAGGTAGATATGGAGTGATCTCTGTGTGTATTGTAAAGCTGTCAATCTCACGGAATATGAGAGTAGAAAGGTCTTTATCTAGGACCACAGTCATGAGGAGACAGTGCAAGAAATGGGGAGAAAGATGTGGATCAAGGAATATATATTTATAATGAAAGTATATTATATCCCTGATAAAAACCAGTCCAGAGGGTGTTAAGCTTTGCCATTAAAATGCTAACTATGTAAGGTAAAGGATCTTTTATTAAAATTCAACATCTCACAATATATTAATACTTTGAAAAATCAAGATCAGCATGATAAATCCATATAATTTTATGTTGATTTAAAAATTGAACACACTAGAAAAAAATTTAAAATTCAAATAAAAATACTGCCATTAAAACAAGTAATTTGCTTTGTTGTAAAGTAATAAAGTCAACTACAACATTTCATAATTAGTCAGTAAACATCACAAGTATTCTCATATATAGAATGCTTTTCATTCAAAATTATTTAACTATGCAAAAACAATTGGAGCTTTTATGAAATCTAAGACAAGGGACATATAATAGATATAATCTTAACCACAGAAAATGTAAAATATAAGTACAATCAAGACATTTGACAGATACGCCCTAGGATAAGTACATATATATGTTATAAAAATATTGACAAATTTCTAAAACATTAAAAAATGTTATGAAAGATAAGAGTGTGATGGAAAATGATAAGGGATTTTTCAAGTAGTGTTTGCAAGAAGCAAGATAATTACTAACACAGAGCTGGCAAAGGAGAGGGAAATATTAGTTTTTACTTGAAGGATGAGTTATTACCTAGATGGAGTTTTCTAAGAAAATTAAGTAAATGCATGAATATGTACAATACATATGTAAACATACCTGGCTGAAAATAAAACACTTTTTCTAGAAATTTTACAAATATTATGTAAGTAAAAAAGAGTAAGGAAACCTCAAAATTACCTATGGCTTAGAAACAAATATAACAAACAGGGAGAGGAAAAGCCGGACCTCAAGCATTCATTTTTCCTAAATCATTATTCACAAATCACAAGCATACATTTACTTTTGTGTAAATCTGGTACTGATTTTCACACTGTGTCCTGAGCAGGTCTCCTAAAGGGTAAATGCGCTTTGAAAATTCCAGCCTAAGGGTCACCTCTGTTTTATATTATGGACATGCTTGATATCTACACCTATGTCTGTACTTAATTTTGTATCAATTTTTAAACATCATTCTGTTGGTTGACACAGGGCTATAAATAACATGTCAAAAATGATCTTAAACGTCTGGCTTCCTCATCACATCTGGGCTCACCTAGAAAAGCTCTGTAATGGAGGAACTGGTGGGCACACTTCAGGTGACCAGTTTAAAACTCTTCCTCTGCCTTTGGAGACAGCAGGGTTGAAGCACATATTTCAGGACATTTGGTGGACAACGTTATTTTGTTCTTGATGTTAGAGTGAAATCTTTCAGTTTTTGACCATTTAGTGTGATGCTGATTGTTGGTTTGTCATAGACAATTTTTATCAAATTGAGACATTTATTAATATCACCTATTAGTATCAAAATGTGTGAATGAATTTGCTAGAAAAATCATGGCATAATTTAACTTTTTTTGTATACTGATGAAAATTGAAGGTTTCACTGGGCCTGGAGACACACACATGGAATCCCAGCACTCAGGAGACTGAGGCATCAGCATTGCCACAGTTCGAGGGCAGCCTGGACCAAGGCCATCCTGGACTACACAGCAAGACCCTGTCTCAAAAAAAAAAAAA